>JACXGM010000146.1:0-23334 GCA_016801145.1 Umbra pygmaea
CTTCTCATGCAAAACACAAAGTTTCATGCGCGCACCTGCGTCAGACTGATTCTGGCTGGACAGGATTTACCGCGAGTTTTCAAAATCACGGTAATCAAAGACGGTTTTAATGAAAATTAAATTTTAAACGGTAATACTAACCGTACGGACATTTTATTGTGGTTTACCGTGAAACCGGTAATCGTCCCATCCCTAACTGTGACATACTGAAGCAGAGCATGATCCCCTCCCTTCTGAGACTGGGCCGCAGGGCAGTATTCCAACATGATAACGACACCAAACACACCTCCAAGATGACCACTGCCTTGCTAAAGAAGCTGAGGGTAAAGGTGGACTGGCCAAGCATGTCTCCAGACCTAAACCCTATTGAGCATCTGTGGGACATTCTCAAATGGAAGGTGGAGGAGCGCAAGGTCTGTAACATCCACCAGCTCTGTGAGGTCTTCATGGAGGAGTGGAAGAGGACTCCAGTGGCAACCTGTAAAGTTCTGGTGAACTCCATGCCCAAGAGGGTTAACGCAGTGCTGGAAAATAATGGAGGACACAGAAAATATAAACACTTTGGGCCCAATTTGGACATTTTCACTTAGGGGTGTACTCACTTTTGTTGCCAGCGGTTTCAGACCTTAATGGCTGTGTGTTGAGTTATTTTGAGGGGACAGCAAATGTATATTATTATACAAGTTGTACACTTACTACTTTACATTGTAGCAAAGTGTCATTTCTTCAGTGTTGTCACATGAAATGTTATAATCAAATATTTACAAAAATGTGAGGGGTGTACTCATTTTGTGAGATACTGTACATATGTCTATATATTTGATTTCCATATGGGATGTGCAGTTTGAGTTAAAACCTATAGGATTGTAGCTCTCCATGAACATGTATTGTACATGTACAGTATATACTGTACACTGTTATGAGTAGTGTGGGAAATTAGGGCCCTTAAATACAAATGATGTATTAATGAACTAGTGAACTACTAAAAAATTATTAACAAAACTGAAACAATTGTACAGGAGCAACTCTAATGCATTTTGACTTGCTAGTTTTCTCTGGGTCGGGCTTCAGGCAGAAGATAAATAGTTTTGTTTGTTTAGTCCAAGGGGAGCAACCGTATCCAGGAGTATGGGTGGAAGTAAGGAATTACAACTACTGTACTCACATTTCTGTAATTGAGCTTTTGAGTATTTCTCAAAGGCTACTTTTACTTTTACTTAGGTACATTGTGAATGAAGTACTTAAGTACATTTTCAAAACCATTTGATATGGAGTACAATCTAGAAACATTATAACCATCATCATGGCAAGCACATATTGTTTGCGCCATCTGTAGCAGCTAGAACCGTTCACTTGTTTGTCAGTGACAGGTAACACGACCAGATAGACTAATACAATTCAATTTCATGCATTGCGCCAAACTGGCCCAATCGGAGCAGTGTATATGCAAACCAAAAGATGGTTGGTAGCAGTATTTTCTAACAGTGAAAAACAGAAGTTACATGCCATGCAAAATTGGTTTCTTATTCAACTAAAAAAATCTATGGAGACACGTTTGAGCAAGATCAGGACAATACAGACACAGAGCCAATGGCTGGGTTTTCTGAGGACCATGAGGAAAGAAATCCCTGGCTGCATTTCAAAGAACACTTCAGCTTCAAGCAGAGAAGAAGAGACAGCTGTACTTATGGAATGTAAACTCTGCTTGACAAAGAAGTTGGTGGCTGCCTACATACACTCTGCATCAAACTTGAGGAAACATGTAATGGTATGAAAATTAAAGTTATAACTATATTTTATCACCAAGGATTGTGTTTGTAAGGCTATGTAATGTAGCTAACAAAGTGTTGCTATTAGCATTTCATCCCTAGCATAATGCTAATGTTAGCTAGCTATTTAGAAGCTAACCCTGACCAACATCTTTGAGGGAACTATAAGCTAGTGCAGGCTACTGCCACATTGACATTATAGTGGCTATTAGCTAGCCATTCCTATAATGTAAGTTGCATTACAGGTGTTGGACAATAACCTTTTCATATAACTATTATTCGGTCCAGGCAGACATGGACTTATCTCAACATTAGAGAATTTGTTTGGTCTGAATATATTTGAACAACTCATCAATCTCAGTACCTGACAATATCAAGTGTGGATGTCTGTGTTAGAGCTATTGCAATGCAAATAATATGATTGTGTTGCTAGTCACATACAACAGAATATGCTGAAAATGTGAATGTTGTCTCCAATGTACAGGTTTGACGTACTGAAGAATCATCTTGACACAATCACATGAGCACCTAAATTCATCGGATTTCTTCTCATAACTGACAACTAATTGGTCAGGGGACAGGGGAGGTGGATTTGTATTATGCTAGTCCATTGGACAAAATATATTTACTTAATTCCTTTCCATACATAAAGAACTTGTCCATAAAACCCAAGATAGGCCTGCCTGCATTTGGAAAAATTGAAAATTGTTAATATATAGAGGTACACTGACTTATTATTTGTTATTTGTTCAAATTCGCAGTGTTCACTAAGGAATCACTGCACATGGCTATGCACTAGTAATGACATTTCGAACATGTTTAGAGGCTCAAAGCACGTTTTTTAACTTGCCCCGTAAATGTGTAATGGTTGTATACTGGAGCAAAAGGTAAACACGATTTTGGCAATACAGATTGTTAAAGTTACTAACGCTACTGACAGCACGTCAGATATGCAAACCACAGCGCTACATTTTGAAATCGCCCAGAATTCTCCTTTAACAAATATACCAGTACTTTTTCTATTTTCCTACATTTATAAAGTATTTTTTGTTATTGTCTTGAAGAGTATGAAGGAAAAACAATGCTTTTTACAGTTTTTTCACAGATTTGTCTTACAGTGTACATTCAAGCATTATTAAACCTGGCATCTGTGATGAAAAAAGTACAATGTAAAATTACCTGGCTGGTTTTCTTTTTTAGAAAGTTAGCTGGGAGTTCATAATCATGCTGTGACTTTAAATAATACTTTTTTACTCTTTCTTGTCATTTCATTGATCACTGGTTAGTTATGAATTCGCTTTAACTGGTAACAGTGCTCCTAATTAGGAACTTCACAAAAGTGGTGAACTCCATTAAACCCAGCCAAGTCCTACTATTATTGTACTTTGTAGTTTCCGTAACTCTGCCTGTCATGAATACTTTTATTATGACTGAGAATGTACAGCTACAGTGTTTGTGTAAAACCCAAAATGAAATTACAACCCCGACTCGTCATCTTGTTTCAAAACAGTAGTCCACATTGCTGTTTTATTTTAGTGTGGTAGGAAAATGAAGGGGAAAAACACGACTCAATACAAATAGTGTCTAACATACCTACAGTTTTGATGCAGTCTCGACTCTAAAACACTAGTTTGCTTCTCTCTAAAGTCAGTACTGAGCAGTATTTAGGCAACTGAGAAGAGTTTACCAAGCTAAAAGTGAATTCACACTGAAACAAGTCAAATAATATGACAATGACATTCCAGATTTACTTGTAATACTAATTTCTGTAGTGCTAAATCTTCAGAGTAATTGAATTACAGCTATTACCAAGTAAAATATGGCAAAACTGAACTTTGCATTCTATGTACTGCTGATTTGAGGAATGATCCATCTCATCTATCTCGTGTCCTGTTGAATCTGTAAAGGATGGTTATTCTGCACACTGTAAAACCTGATGAGTTAATTCAACTCAAACCGTTTGAGGAAACAGATTGCCTTAAGTCATTTAAGTTTATTTAGATTTCTGGAAAATTAAAGTTATAACTATATTTTATCACCAAGGATTGTGTTTGTAAGGCTTTGTAATGTAGCTAACAAAGTTTTGCTATTAGCATTTCATCCCTAGCATAATGCTAATGTTAGCTAGCTATTTAGAAGCTAACCCTGACCAACATCTTTGAGGGAACTATAAGCTAGTGCAGGCTACTGCCACATTGACATTATAGTGGCTATTAGCTAGCCATCCCTAAAATGTAAGTTGCATTAAGTTGCCTTAAGTCATTTAAGTTTATTTAGATTCCTGGAGTCAGGATAGCAGGTTGATCATAGGATGTTTAATCTCATCCCGGATACAGGGAATCTCTGCGAGGTAACAAAGACTGGCTTATATCAGCTGGCTTATATAGCTATAGGGTTGTTTATCATGACACCTTAAAAAAGACCCTTCTCTTTAGACCCGTGACTGTCTCACATGAGCAGATCAGCAGGTCACCTTAACTTAGGTCTAGCATCTTATCAAATGGCCTTGGCTAGTTCTTGTTAAAATTCTCTCAGTAAGTCTTATCTATGTCTCCTGTCCTGTTTATCTCTCGTCCTTTAGTCTCAATGGCATCAAACGTGCATTAGATCTGTGTTGGTATTACAGTCTAATACAGTATATAATAGATAAGAGTTTAAGTAAGCTTAATGACTTTATAAAACATAAGTCATTAAGCTTATTCTGATGTTTATAAAGAAGAGAATATCCATTGATGGTCTCTCTGTCATAGTCAACTGTTGAACAGTGACCCACTCCCTCTCCTCTGAGGGTGAAAAGCCCATGTTATCTCTACAATAACAAGGTACCATTTCTGAGACATTGAGCAGCCTTAAATCTCTCCCTCCCAATGTGAGAGGAAAATCTTCTGTCTACACTTTTACCTAACAGGACCCAAACCTTCGTGTAACACTCTAATCTAGTCATATCATTCTGAACTGTTTAAACTGTATTTTAAATGCTTATATAGAATTTCCTTCTCAACAAATCCTAGGACAATGACCTACTGTAGGGTGACCTGCGTCCTTGGACCACAACGCAAAACTACCGTACCTGGCTTGATGACCTTGTCCAAAGCCACTCAGACTGCTCCCAGCCCACCTGGTGGTGTAGCAAATCTGGATCTATCTAAAGACTGAACACAGCCCACATGAAGATGTGAACTCTCGGATCATGCCCCAGGACTACTCACAGGACCTTAATTTTTATTGATAAACAACTTTGCCTTAATTGGACACGCACTCTTAAACTTTACACTGGGCATAGCCAGAAGAGGAAGGGCTACAGAGTCTGGATCCTCTCTAGGTTTCTTCCTGGGAAACCAATTACTGGGGAGTTTTGTGCTAGGCTGGGTATCTGTAAAAGCACTTTGTGACAACTGCTAATGTTAAAAGTGCTTTATAAAATATATTTGATTGAAATCAATATTTAAAGAGTTTATTTACATACCCGAACAAAATGTATAGGGTACTACCAAGAAAAACAAATAGAACTAATTATGTTGAACAACCCTGGTAAATGCTAACATATGAGCCCTCATCTAATAATTGAATGCACACAGGATATAATTTATGTTGTTGGTGTTAAGGAGGAGTCTGCAGTTTGGAGCTGTCAGAGAGGACATTGGAATAATAACAAAAAGCTGACAAGCAGTTAGTAATTAATTATTAGTTAATAATGTCTGTCTGGTTATTGACAGCTTCAACACATACATAGCACTACGCTGCTGCTTGTTGGAATGCCCATTAGCGTGGTTGATTCCCAAACGGCGTTCCTATAGTACACTACTTTTGACCAGGCCCTATTCACTATATTGCACTAAATAGGGAATAAGGAACCATTTGCTATGCAGACCATGTGTCTTTGAAGTGAAGTCCCATGTATGTTAATTACGGGGCTTCGTTAAGTGTACTGATGATTCACAGTCTGCCTCTTAATCTCAAGATGTATTGCGGACACAGAGGTTGGTGGTTTCAAGTAAAATATGTCTACAATCTCTGCTCCTCTGTGGCAATGTGGGAAGAATAACACTACGCCGCAAATATTATGCTCTATCCCCTCTGAACTGCACTACACGGGGTAGTGTACAATTTGGGACGTCGCCCGACTCCTAAAGCGCCTTACTTCATAAGCTTAGTGTGAGTCTAATCATAACCATTTACAGCCTGTTAATTATGTCACTGTCACAGAAACAGCAGGGAATGAGTCACACATGTGTTTGTGAATATGTCCTTTGGGAAAAAGTACACAAGTTCTGCCGGGTCACTGGCATGTGTGCTTGTGCTGCATTTTCAAACAACTCACGCACAGTGCAGATGCCAATCGTAAAGCAAGTCCAACTAAAAAGACACTAAGACAGGCACAGTTTGGCTTAGCTTGACATAGCCTTCCTATTGATTTCAACTGGTCTTGACACATTGTGCACTTCCTCGTTTGTTTTGCGTTTAATTCAGACAACCGTACACTGACCTCTTGCACAAACATGAAGTAAAACTAACTAGTACAACGTTTATTGTGACCAAATGACAAGAAATATGATATACACAATGGATCAAAATGAATAAAACAAAAATGATTGGTTTGGGTTACAGTCAATGGTGGCTTTTTGATTGGCGTAGCATACATTTATTAGTAGCATGCCTATCACAATGTAACCAGTCTAAAAAACTGAAATATTTTCCAATTACTGTATAGATTAGTTTCACCAAGCATGCTAATAAAGTTTATGGGTTTGGACACGTCTTTAAACTTTCTAGCCTGTATCTGGAAACTTTCTCCTTATGTTGTCCAGAAAAATCAACTCAATCAAGTCCCCTAATTGGTGGTTCTACAGGTTTGTCATGTCCTTTCAAAGGCGCCACTGAATGATTGTCAATCTGCTTTGAGACTGAACGATTCCGAGTCCTGTTTGTGTTTACATCTAGCTTTGTTTGTGTTTACATCTAGCTTTGTTGCTACATTAGCTTTGCAGAGTTACGCTAATACAGTATGTCGGGCTTCGCCCAGCATGGTTATCTTGAGTGAACATTCTAGATGCACTCTTCTTGTAGTGTTAAGTGCTGCCATTGAGCCTGTTTTTGTTAACAGTATGTTACCTTATCCAGGGTTTGAAAATACTTTTGACTCTTGGGTGGTCCCCTAAAATGTATTGATTTTATTAAATGTTAACACATTTGTTTGGGACCCCCTAAACAAAAAAAATATTTCTGGGACTCCCCAAGATCCCTTTCATTTTGAACCATGGCCCCATCCACAGGACTAACAGTAGAAATTGGGCAGCCACACAACAATGCTTTCATGTCTGGTATGTGATAAGTTATAAAGACAATGTTTCTCTATTTTCTTTTGAGCTGTTGTTGGCAAAGTAGTCGGATGTGTGTGTGTGTGCATTTTTTATTTACATTTTTATTTATATTTATGAGAACCTACATGTTCTCATATATTATTAAACATTACCTCTTCCAAATAGACAGATACAGTGCCTTGAGAAAGTATTCGGCCCGAATAGTATTCGGCCCGAAAAGTATTTCAAACTTTTTTAACAAATAAAAAACTGACAAGTTGGGCGAGCAAAAATATTCGGCCCCCTTAAATTAATACTTTGTAGCGCCACCTTTTGCTGCGATTACAGCTGTAAGTCGCTTGGGGTACGTCTCTATCAGTTTTGCAGAATCGAGATACTGAAATTTTTGCCCATTCCTCAGCTCGAGCTCAGTGAGGTTGGATGGAGAGCGTTTGTGAACAGCAGTTTTCAGTTCTTTCCACAGATTCTCGATTGGATTCAGGTCTGGACTTTGACTTGGCCATTCTAACACCTTGATATGTTTATTTGTGAACCATTCCATTGTAGATTTTGCTTTATGCTTTGGATCATTGTCTTGTTGGAAGACAAATCTCTGTCCCAGTCTCAGGTCTTTTGCAGACTCCATCAGGTTTTCTTCCAGAATGGTCCTGTATTTGGCTCCATCCATCTTCCCATCGATTTTAGCCATCTTCCCTGTCCCTGCTGAAGAGAAGCAGGCCCAAACCATGATGCTGCCAC
Organism: Umbra pygmaea; assembly: GCA_016801145.1. Taxonomy (NCBI): domain Eukaryota; kingdom Metazoa; phylum Chordata; class Actinopteri; order Esociformes; family Umbridae; genus Umbra; species Umbra pygmaea. The sequence continues at coordinate 7,829 of JACXGM010000146.1, forward strand.
CACCATGTTCGATAGTGGGGATGGTGTGTTCAGGGTGATGAGCTGTGTTGCTTTTACGCCAAACATAACATTTTGCATTGTTGCCAAAAAGTTCCATTATGGTTTCATCTCACCAGAGCACCTTCTTCCACATGTTTGGTGTGTCTCCCAGGTAGCTTGTGGCAAACTTTAATCTACACTTTTTATGGATATCTTTCAGAAATGGCTTTCTTCTTTCAACTCTTCCATAAAGGCCAGATTTGTGCAGTATACGACTGATTGTTGTCCTATGGACAGACTCGCCCACCTCAGCTGTAGATCTCTGCAGTTCATCCAGAGTGATCATGGGCCTCTTGGCTGCATCTCTGATCAGTCTTCTCCTTGTATGAGCTGAAGGTTTAGAGGGACTGCCGGGTCTTGGTAGATTTGCAGTGGTCTGATACTCCTTCCATTTCAATATTATTACTTGCACAGTGCTCCTTGGGATGTTTAAAGCTTGGGAAATCTTTCTGTATCCAAATCCGGCTTTGAACTTCTCCACAACAGTCTCTCGGACCTGCCTGGTGTGTTCCTTGTTCTTCATGATGCTCTCTGTGCTTTCAACGGACTTCTGAGACTCACAGAGCAGGTGCATTTATACGGAGACTTGATTACACACAGGTGGATTCTATTTATCATCATTAGTCATTTAGGTCAACATTGGATCATTCAGAGATCCTCACTGAACTTCTGGAGTGAGTTTGCTGCACTGAAAGTAAAGGGGCTGAATAATTTTGCTTGCCCAATTTGTCAGTTTATTTGTTAAAACAGTTTGAAATATCCAATAAATTTCGTTCCACTTCATGATTGTGTCCCACTTGTTGTAGCTTCTTCACAAAAAATTACAGTGTTATATCTTTGTTTGAAGCCTGAAATGTGGCAAAAGGTCGAAAAGTTCAAGGGGGCCGAATACTTTCGCAAGGCACTGTATATCTATTTTTTTTATATATGCATACGGAAGAGGTAATATGTTTAACACCTATGGAAACCTAATTTTATCTTAAATGATATCTCATTGCTTCTTGGTTAATGTGGTGTTTTTTCTTTTACTAGGGAATCACTATGAGCATTGGTAAGTAGTATTTAGCCATAGTCTGAAATGGTTCAATATCACAGTAATGAATTCACATGACAAAAAGTAACTTTGATCTGTCAACAGTCTTTTATCAAACTACTTTTTATTGTAGAGGAGTATCCTGTGCTTAGTAGAGCCACTCCCATCTCACAGAAGTCCTTATTTCTTGACATACAAATTGAAAGCCAATACTGCACTTTCTGTTCAGAATTATTTTGGTGCGCTGTGTAAAAACTGAGCCTTGCTTTACATGCATCGTTTAGAAAAAGCGGCAGAAGAATCTGGAATATTGTGAAAAGCCAGACGTGGTGTCATGTTTTCCCTCCCTAGCAGAGGATCGGTTGGTGGATCTACCCCCAGCAACTCCATTCCATGTTTTCTGTATATCAGGGACTTTATAGTCATTTCCATCTTCCGTCCAATGGATTGTCTTGTTCTGATCTTAAACACCAGGTCATCATCCCCTCATTAGTAATTGTATTTAAAGCCCTCTGTTTGACACATTCCCTGTTGGTACATTGGTTCCAGTTGTAATGTTTGTTTCCTGTGTGTGAAACTAGCATTATCTACTACATTGAAGTTTTTCATAGAAGTTAAGTTTAGAGGTAATAATTGTTACCAAGCGAGTACCATCATGTGCACAATTTGTAACAAGATACATGCTGGTTATTCCCACCTCCAATGGAACATGAGACCAGGGGCTCGGCAGAGCGCCATATAGATCAACATGGAATATGATTTCAAATTCAATGATTAAAAGGTGTGTGTACCCTAATGAGAAATAGCAACTACTTACGACAAGATCTCGCTGGCTCGTCCTTGTCCTTACACAAACACCTTTCCTAGATTCAACCCACTCTGCTTCACTAACATGCCATCAGAACCAACTGTTTGTGAGCCATCTTGGGTTAGTTCAAGTAACCTTTAATGCTTTCAGATGGGACTATATCCACACTCCTTTAAACAGAAAGTTTTTTTGTTTGGTTTTAATGGCAACAGAGATATTTTTAGCATGGGCTCGAATATGAATGCAAAAATCTGACCTAAGGCCTAATGTGCCTTCAGGAAATGTATAACAATTTAGGCCAGAGGTCTTTAATCGTGTGCTAAATTAGGCTTGGAGTGAGATCCATGAAGACAAAAGCCTTTCATGGATGGAGATGCCTGATCATTTGTTGAATTAAATGGGTTGATGGTTTATAATGGACTCTGTGTTTCAGAACTGTTTGAGAACTGTTTGAGAACTGTTTGAGAACTGTTTGAGAACTGTTTGAGAACTGTTTGAGAACTGTTTGAGAACTGTTTGAGAACTGTTTGAGAACTGTTTGAGAACTGTTTGAGAACTGTTTCAGAACTGTTTCAGAACTGTTTCAGAACTGTTTCAGAACTGGCAACTGCCTATTTTTTTTAACTGAGGTCACAGACCCATGTCAAACATATGATTAGGACTCAGACAACCGGATCGTTAATAAATTGGAGCAACAGCAACTGATCAATCTAGACTTGATGAAATGTTTCCAGTTGACAAGAGTGAGCAATTTCTCGTTGGTTATACACAAACATGGTGTCAAACAATTCTCAAAAACAAATAGCGTTATATTTTATTTCTAAATTATTTGGTTTTGCAGCCAGTATCTCAAAGTCAATATAACTTATTTCAGGGGACACCAGATGTTTTGGTCATAGTTCTGTTGAAAGGTCCATTGACATGTACTGTATTTCTTTCTTGTTTGCCTTTAATGTGAGTGTGTCATAGTGACATTCTCAACCCTGAAGTACACTCCCTTGTGCCTCCTCTTGCCTCAATATAAAAACAGATGGAAGCAAAGTTTCTGTTGGAGCACGAGAGCTAAACTGCTTAGATATGTTCCAATGTAATTTTTTTACTATACTTTTTAAAATCAAAAAAGTCTGGCTTGGCTTTTGGTTTAAGAGAGGCTGAACTGCAAATGTGAATTTCCTGTGCTTTTTATCCAATACTACATACTTTCCACTAAGATCCCATCACAACTCATCTCATGTATAACTACACAAGTATACTTTATTAAAATCTAATAAGAAAGGCTGTCTATTTGGTTAAAAAAAAATGTTGACAAACTACCTACAGTAAATGAAGTGCAGATACAAACTATGCATAAAATAATTCACTGGGTGGGTTACTGATTTTTTTATTGTTCAAACTGCAGATTGAGACTTTAATGTAAAATGTTTAATAAAAGAGGACAACCAAAGTAGTTTGGTGTTCCTCATAGTACATTACTTTTATTGGTTTAACACTACACAGTGTTTTCTCTTAACACTGGTTTCAGTGTCTATTTGAGTCCACACTGACAGTATTAATTGAACACCTGATAATTTGCTATGAAAATATAGTTTGGATAAAGTAATTAACTAGCTACAAATGTCTGAGAGCGACATATCAACTCAACTTGCTTTTGCCAATGTGTAGGTCTGATATAAACAGGAACATTAAAATGGAAACTCTCTTGTAAAAATCTATAAACTAGATTTCCAGATATATTCTTGGCCATGTTTTGTGTTACAAAGAACCGCATACTGTAGGGAATCATAATTTAATATAGATTGTTATGGCTCGAATTCTACACACACATTTACCTAACCCGAAAATACGAAGTTAAAATGCAGCTAGCTATACAAGGTCAGCAAATAAAAAAATAACATTTTACATGTCATTCACCAGTCACTGTAACATATGGCGAATGTTTCGGTAACGGCTATGTTCAGGGACAAGATGTAAAATGTTTCCTTTTGCCAGTTTGAGATTTGAACTGTCAACCGTTTGGTAACTACTCAGATGCTGTAACCACAAGCCATACTGCTGACTTCCTGCAGACGCTTAATGTACATTTGCTCCAGTCCAATTATTAATGTTCACGAACTGCCACCTCGTCTCTGTTTTTTATTGCGTTTTTGAATGAACCAAAAATAATAAATATGCCCTCAGAACATGTTTGAGTAAGTAAAACCTTGTATGCAAATCTTGCATGCTCAAACTCTAAGACGAAAACAGTTTTTTTTACATGCCTGATGTCTACAAATGTGTCATGTTTCATGGTTTTACAATGTGCATGTAAGAATCCAAGTGTGCCTTTCTCCTTTTTCCAGTTTAAGCAAAACTAGTGCGGAAACTAGGTTTCAAAGATCTATGTAAGACATTAAAAACCTGCTTCAAGCCCAAGTTCTGTGTTAATAACAGCATTAGTTGTCATGGTGACAGGATTACATTTGCTATATTGAGGTGAATTTTTCCATGTTTAATCCATGAGTGAAGAAGTTCCACTTCAAACTACTTCCTGAAGGAATAACTTTTCTTCTGTTTCTTTCTGATTGATCTGGGTCACGGAGTCATGACGTCAGCATTGGTTACAGAATTGCTGGTCTTTTCCCAGAAAACTCACATTCTGCATTACCACAGTGTTAATCTTATAGCTTTAATTAATCATATTTAGTAAAGGACTGTAGGCCCGTTAGCATTGTGCAGATGGAAGCCAGGTGATACATATTGAAATGGCATCTGTAATTGATGAATGGAAGGTCTGTTAGCAATGGAAAAATCCCACTATTATTAAGATTTAAAGGGTCTATAGAATTATACGTTTTAATCTGAAAAGGGGCTCGCTACATGTTTGCAGAAACATTTTCTTTTTGTCATGTGAGGGTAACCAACAGTGACTGGAGGATTCCTTTTCGGGAATTGGAACCAGTTTAGGCCAGATTCCAAACGGCATGCATTTAACTAGATAGTATTGAGTTATGGGTTTATTGTTCATATTTGCTTGAATTCATGTCACAGATGGTATAACAGCAAAATCTATGGAATGGTATACCGCAATCTAATTCTAAGGAAAAGTATAACAGAACAGTCTTGATCCTGCCTCTTATTGTTTACTTTTGAATAACCAAGTCGACATGTCGTACTTTTCCAGAAGAGACAGTGATTACTAAGTATCAAAGTAAACTGTTTAAAGACAAAAAATGTCTAATATTTGCAGGACTTGGCATCTAATACTGACTGGCATTTACATGCCCTGGAGAAGTACTCTAATTCCTTGGTACCGTCAAGCTTTAATTCAGGTAAAATGTTAAAAGCCTTATTTGAAAATGTCTGCTTTCAATATATGGTACAGTATAGCTTCTCCTAAATAGATTAACTGGTAATAATGTTTTACAAAAGCAAAAGAAACACATTTAAATGTGTGTTACTTCCAAAACACAATGTTGCTCCTTGATCCACTGAATTAGATTAACACAGGACACAGAAGTAGGAAATAACTGGTTTAAGTGCTTCCAGTTCAGAGAAATTCACTTCCTGCATCCCATGAAGTTAAAAAGTAGAAAGGAAAAGTACTTTGCTGGTGTTTTGGGAAGTTCTTAAATAAAACAAATGACCAGGTAATATGAGTGTTGGAGCCAGTTTATAATTTGCTTGTTTATTGTGGTAAATGATGGTTAGTAAAGTTAATTGGTTAATTGTGGCTAACAGGACCCATCCATTTGGGCACCTGCTGTACAAATCAGACAGGAGGCAATACCCACAGTAGTTCTGGTAAATGTTTAGGAGGCCACATTAGTATGTATGTTTTTTGAGCAACTCACATTTGATTTACTACTTGCTTGCCCTATTTTTCCTTTGCAAACTGTTATTTTCCTTCAGTTTACCTTCATCACCATTGCTGGATTGAGCTGTATTTTACAGAGTAAACACTGTGTGTTATGTTTGGATTCATTTTACATTCAGTGAAAGAGCGTCTCAAAACATGCAACTTGAAGTCAAGTGTGTGCTCCATAAAATCTTTCACCGGAATTGTCCAAAGACGTATTGAATATAGCCAAGTGAAAGCTGGATCTTGTTTTCCATGCCAGGCTATGAGTGTGGTACAGTGGTAAGTGAAGGTTTGTTTCTACTGGCAGTGAAGCAGACGATTATTTAAAAATCTGTCTTTATCTTCCTTAAACATCCAGTTTTGATGCAGAATAAAGTTTTTGTTTCAGTGACAGCACGGTTGAAATATTCTTGAGAAACATTTGCCTAATAATTCTACACAGGCTGTAGTTTTGGTACAAAAGTGTGAATTGGCGCTCATTCCATAAAATGATCGAGATACAATACAGATGTGCTGTGCTAGAAAGACAACTCATCCAGACCTCTTTGACACCTTCATTTACCCTTAGAGGAGGGACAAGTTTGTGTACCAAACCTCTGGCTCTCCTAAATGGTATATATTTCTTTTGAGCCACTAACATTCCTGTTGTCACATTTTGGATTGAAAACACTCCTGTGTCATCCATCTGGCGTAGACGACACAGAACAGAGTGTAACTATTGCCATCCCTTATCTTTTGGTGCTGTGATTAGGTCACCTGTCAAAAAACACATTGTAGTCATATATCCTTATACAAACACACCTGATAAAGAAATCTTTGTTGAAAGAAACCACTTCCCTTTTCAGGCAAGTTAGAGACCATGTTGGAAAGTGTACAGTCGTGGCCAAAAGATTTGATGTCACAATTATTGACCTCCACAAAGTTTGGTGCTTCAGGGTTCAAAGTCTTTTTTTGTCAGTAGTTACTATGGTATACTAAAGTATAATTACAAGCATTCTGTTTAGTCAGTAGTTACTATGGTATACTGAAGTATAATTACAAGCATTCTGTTTAGTCAGTAGTTACTATGGTATACTGAAGTAAAATTACAAGCATTCTGTTTAGTCAGTAGTTACTATGGTATACTGAAGTATAATTACAAGCATTCTGTTTAGTCAGTAGTTACTATGGTATACTGAAGTATTACAAGCATGCCATAAAGGCTTTTATTGACAATTTACTTTAGGTTTATGTAAAGAGTCAATGTTTGCATCGTTGACCCTTGTTTTTAAAGACATGCAATCCACCCTGGCATGCTGTCTAACTTTTGGCCCCGAAAGGTAAACTGCATTTATAAGCCGCCTTTGAAACTGTCAAACCGTCACCAGCTGATCTAACCACAATTGAAGGTGCAAAAAGGCCCTGATGTTTTAGTTTGGGAATATATGACTATACTAATTGGGCGGGCATCTTTGAATCCATTCATACCTGCTAAATTAACTCCAGACGTTGTCTGATACAATGAGATTCTCCACCGACTACAACTTTAAAAACAAACTACGATCTACACAGTCAACTCTCTGTCATGTAGGTTAACTTAGAATGGAAGTCTTGCATAGTTGGTCAGGTGCTTAGTCAAGTTCTGGGTCCTAATGTGTTAAGAGGGGAGATCAAAATCAAAATTGAAGAGCTACAGTACACCTCTCTTTGTAAACACTGTAAATAGCAAATATATGGGCCAATCCCTCCCCCACAACTAACATTTTAAGATGTTAACACCTGCAAAAAGAATTTGTTAGTCAATGGTACAAATGCTGCTTGTTACCTAAACTGCGGTGTTATTACAGTACATCTGTATATTGAAAATCTTTCTTCACAAAGTTTTTGAACTAGACTGTTTGTGAAATACCGGTACTGTCCTAATGTACAGTATAACTAGAAAGCACAACACTACAGTGTACATTGCTTTGCCCTGTGCTCTCAGATGCTATTGGTCTGGAATATTATCCCCTAAGACGGTCTTGAGATTGCATTTGACCCAGACTGAATTCTGTTTATTTTAGGAGTTTTAGTGGATTTGCACAGATGGAGGGTGAAGGGCTAGTGTGGTGATGGTGCGCTTTCTCTGTTCTGTTTCACTGTGTCTATTTTGTTTTTAATTCATAGATAAAAAATCTAAGAAAAAATGTATCTATTTTCTTTCCTCCATTATGTATTGTCTTGTGTTCAATAAAGATACGTATTTGAAAATAGAATCCCCATTATGACATTGTAACATTGTATTTGGTTACGAGGTCAGTTTCATGCCAGCAGTCATTAATATTATAATTAGTACCCCCATATGGAGAGACTTGCCATTTTTATTTCATAATTTGTCAATATTCTAATTAAAACTGTACAGTTTGCAAATAATTTATTTATTGTAAATGCATGATATCTTTTCAATGGAATTATGAAACAACATATAAAAAAGGACAACTGCTAACATTAAAGACCTCAGTGTTAAATCGACACCCTAAGAGTTAAATTATCACTTCAGTGTGTGTATATAGGTCCACTGGACCTCTAAACACTGAGTGTTACTTTTACTGCTGTTTTTGCTGTGTACCTAGTAAACAAAGACATCATGGTGTGCAGGTGAAATGTAATGCAGTGAATGAACAGGAGAGCTCATTAAAATCTAGTCACATGGTTTTTTTAAGAGGTGAGCCCATTTACCAATCAGTTTTTTAACATCCAGGGATACTGTCACTTGAACAGGGTGTGTCTGGCAGGTGTATTTTATACAACTTAATTGTTTATTTAGTTTTTTATTTCAACTTTTATTTAACCAGGTTAATCAATTGAGAACAAGTTCTCATTTGCAATCGCGACCTGGCCAAGATAAGGCGCAAGGTGCAAGGCAACATTAAGTTATGCATAATGCACAAACATTCAGGTTAACATTTACACATAAACTGTATTAGGTTAGATAATATACTGTACATTCAGTGCAAATATGGTCTAAGAATAGAGAGGTAGATTGGAATGTAAAGTGGCAGTACATGAGAAATTACCCTAGGATAGGTAACAACATGGCTGAAAATGGTAATGTGCAAATTATACAGACAGCTATGCGGTTGATTATGTGCAATATGCGTTAAGGCTTTGATGAGTAGGCTAGGGCATAAACGCACAGGAGAGGAGTTAGAGTCAACATGTACAGTGGTCAGTCAGTAGATTTGATAGTAATGCCTTAAAAGTAGTGATGGGTGGACTCGAGTTTCAGGGATATTTGTAACTTGTTCCAATCAATAGCAGCAGAGAACTGGAAGGAGAGGCGGCCAAATGAGGTGCAGGCTTTTGTAGCGACTAGGGAGATATACCTGGACAACCAGCTACTTGTCCTGATCATCTTTTGCACCATTTATAGATGGTGCCAACCTATTTCCTTTACTGCATTATTAAAACACTGATGACATTCCTACGTTATCTCAAAATGGCTACCTAAGAAGATAGACATTTTCTCTAGTTCTTGTTTGGTCTCCCACTAACATTTCGAGTGTCATTGGAATGCTGTTTCATGGCATTCTAACATTTAACACATTTACTTTAGCTCACTTGCCAATTCACTTAGTTTTTGACATCAATATGGTAGAAGATTATTGATGGATATTTACTTACTGATGAAAATCCAGCATGACAGAGCGGAGGGTTCAGCCAGTTGTTTATTTTCTGAAGAACGCTCTCCCCCTCAACCGTTTGAAGACTTTGCCGCTTCTTGACAGACAGCCCTTGTCTCCCCATGCCCATTAAGGGTACAAATGTGGTCCAAGAACATGGTGAGAGATCAGCCAAACCTTTTAAGGTAACATTTTGATACTACCTCTACTTCTGTGTACAATGATTGTTGACTTGATTATGGGTGACTTGAGTCTAAAGGCATTTAGCTGTACCTGTAGGATGATCCCTTAAATTAGGTTTAAAGAAGCCAATGTCCTTTTGCTAGAGCCCATTTGGATTACTTATAGTTCCGAAATATTTATCGTAACTCAACGGTTTATACCTGGAACTAAAAACCTGTTCTCCTGCAGGGACTGTCAAATTACTTTACACCTTTGAGTTATTTCTTTGTATTGCGAATAGATGTATTACTTTGGCAAGAGTTTATCTGTAGTGACCTAAGATGATGATGTGAAATGAGTGGTGTTGGCTTCAAAGAGAAAAGTAACATATGAAAGATAATACAGATCATAGTCTATAGAACTCTTCGGAAATATTGATATCACATTGGCTTTTTCATGTCTTAACATTAAATTATTCTGTTTTCATACAAGATGCAAACTGTGTCCCTGAAAATTGTGAAAATAAATACGTGCCAGTAAATAACCTCGAGTACCTCATCAAAACAGCCCTGAAGCGCATGAATTACAGTTGGAGGGGACTAGCTTGTTAAACCGAATTATGTGAAATTTGAACGTATGAGAAGGGCAATTACGTGAAATTTGAATGTATGAAGCACTGTTCAAGAGGGTAGTCCGTGTTAAATAATGTAAATAGCATGAATGTTTGTTGGGCGGGGGTTGGCGATGGTGGATGGGTGTGTAGGTAACCGACTTTCACCCTGGTATTCCCGAGCTCACATCCAGATGGAAATGTTGTTTTTTCTCCATTCCAGCGTGTTGCTCATGTGTCTCTAGACTGGCAGTTGTCTGTTTTTGTAATGTAAACCTTAATCTTAATCCTAACCTTAATCTCAGTAATGTCATGCCTAACCTTAAGACAATTATAGAGTAAATAAAGCATGTTAAATATAGTATTTAATAATTATATTCTAAACGTCATATATTAAGGTCATATACAGTGCTGTTCCTGTGTTTTTTTCGAAAACAGCTGAGAGTACAGTTCCATTGCTTATGTATTGGATTTTACTTGAAATACCACAAAATCCAGAATTCAATGCAAACTTTGGCGCCTGCCGTTTGCAAGTCGCTTTGTAGTCTAATTTAGCATATGAACCTTGGCAACTAGCTAGAAATTACACACTGCAATTTGAAACATTTAATACGGGTCACAATATCATTGTGGAGCTACAGTATAAGCCTTAAGATGGATTCATACCAGGCACGGTAAACTGGTTGCATTACGGCGGAAGTCCATTAATTTCAATAGGAAGCAATGCGTATTGCTGCAGCAAATCTACCGGATCCGGCAAAATGTGGATGCGGTGCAGCGGGTGTGTCGAGAGTTGAAATTATCCAACTTGTGCGGTGCTTTGCCGTACGGCACCAGAATTGGAAGTTGATGTACCACCGAGGAAGAGCTAATATTGTATGCAATGTTGCTCACCATCCCGTAGATGCAGAAGATTGATTACGTATTGTTGGATATTACCAATAAATAACAATTGATCAGAGTTGAAGTTGTCCAGCTCTTCAGGTATTTCTTTACTTGCACTTGCTATTGTTGAAAATAATTTTGCTCTAACTGTTCTTATATACCGGTAGCTATGTACAGTAGCTCTTTACGGAAGAATGAAATGCGTAATATTCCCGCACAAAGTGTGCAGTTTTAGTATCCAATCAACTTGATTCAGGGGCGTAAAGAGAACAGATACAGAAGTGAACTGATCTCCTCCCCTGTAGTTTCACGTCACTGGCGAGTGAACTCAAAAACATACAGAGGCCAGTTTAGGAAGTTCAGAAAGCATTGAAAAGGTGTTTTTTGAGACTATGTTGGAAAAATGACAGGGAAAACGATTTTGAGGTGTTTGAGGGCTGGAGTGTCGCTTTAAGCATTGGTAACCTCATGCCTAACCTCAAACCTAACCTCACCTGGGAACGTTTGAATAGAATTTTGAACTCAATGGAATGTATGGAATGTCTGGTTTGTTCCATGATCACATGAATCCTTGCATCAATCCGCCGAGGAAACGTGAAGATGCAACGTAATAGAAGGACTAATATAGACAAATAGGAAAACCTGCAGCTGAAACGTAAAATAAATATTAGCATAAAGGAATTTGAAGTTTTCAAATTTGTTCCCTGAGAATGTAACTCAGGAGAATTTCTGAGATGTACGGTTGCATCAAAACCACTCTCTTTTAAACTTGTATGACTAACTTTACACTTCTATAACAAATTGAGGTTTGAAAATTCCACTCGTGCACATAGAGTATATAACATCACAATACCCAGCCCAACATGGATACAATTGCATTTTGAAGAACACCCATGGTTTTAAGAAATAGCAACTTGACGAAGCCACTTACTGGTGGATATAGTCCTCTAGTCCCTCACTGTGAAGGGCAGAATGTCAGAGGCCCACTACTCAAAGAATCAGTAGCTGGGCATCTATCATTGATGAAGCTAATTGGGTGAATAATAGGGCCTGGACAGATGTTAATGTTATGGAGAAGGTGATGGAGCCCAGCTAAGTGCATACAAGTCCATTTCACTCTGATTAATGGTTGGTGGAAAATGTTCTCCTTTTCTCTCCAAGGCTCATTAGTAAATCACCAGTAAAGGTTCAAGTGAATGCTTGGTTCACAGTATTGTGACTTCACTGACTGCCGAAAATGACTGCTACAAATTCCTGGAAATTATTTCTGCAGGAAGATTGACCATTCAACACAGAATGCACAGAACTGAAACCCACGGGATTTTCAAAGTATTGGGGGTATTCTTCAATTATTTGTAATGACAGAACAGTAGACAGGCATGTAGGATAGGAGGAAGGGCACAGACTGACTGAGGTTTAGAATATTGACCAAGTGAGTAATTTCAGTTTAACTGATTAGTGTAATTTCAGTCTTTAGTTGGGAATGAAAATACTGTACCTCTTAGAATAACTCTATTCATCATAGTTAAGACAATATAAACTTTCTAAATGTGAAAGCATTGTCAAACATTATCTTAAAATTCTTCTTCAATTTGAATCTGAATTCTGTCCAACAATTTCTAAAATGCAAACGGTGATTGAAGAAGTCTGTGGAGTTGGACCAGAGACCGCTGGTTAGATTTGATAGACAACCCAATTGCAGACTGATTTTGTTGTATGATACCCCAAATTTTTAGGTCTTCTGAAAACTACTAATAGTAGTTTCATATTAATATGTATGTAGCAATTTATATAGCAGAGGAATTCAAATGAATAATTATCTCAAACACTAACACTTTTTAAATCTGTTCACTCAGAAGTAAGCCTAAAGTTTAATTTACTTCAGTACTGTCATAGTTGTTTGACAAAGTCCTAAAAGTTTAGACTTTTTCACGTGACTTCTTCACCCCTTGGGATTTACTGTAAGTCTGAGGCAAAGACATTCCACACTGGAAGGATGAATGAGTGTAGCTTTTATTTAATTTCTGCTGCTTTCCTTATCCCACTTGACATTTATTTTCCAAATGCTTTCTGTAGCTTTATAATTGAGATGACAAGAAACAAAGTGTCCCTCGAGCAGACATCACAGCCTAGCCGTATGAGTCACTGATTCTGAGTGTGAGGAATGCTCCTTCGTTGGGCTAGTCATACCTCCCACAGTACACTGCGTTCAGGGAAAACTTTCCAACTGCTACCGAAGGTCTCCTCCTTGGTTTGCCACATCCTCTTCACATTGCTAGATTAAGTCATATATTGGACTGTGATTAGTAGACTCATTCATAGGGTTGTTCTATTTCCAATGTCTTGATTGGTAAGAAAGGACTTCTTTTGAAAGACAACAGTCCATGAGGTGTGCTTGTTCCTTCACCTCCCTCTAGACAGTGTATTCGTTGAGGGATGATTTTGAGGTTATACATAGTCTGGAATGCTTACATAAACTTACACTTCAGACTGTGTCAGAAAATATTATGGCAACCTGAACTATTCCCTGTACAGATTATGCCTTGGTCACAGCATTGACAATACCAAAACTGGTTGAGTTGATCATAGTGCGTATTTTGTTGTGATTTCTTTGCGTTGGCCGGCTGTCTTTCTCATCCTTTATCCATCGACTGTCTCCGTATGTTTACCCGTTAACTACACATGCTGATGGCCATGTGGTCCACATTTAGATTCTCACTGTAGCGATTCGATGACGATAGAGAGCCAGGTCTCAGCAGATGTCTTTGGTTTTTATCTCGACTTTTCATTTCAGCCTCCAGGCTCTCTTTGCACAACATCTCAGATTAGAACAGACATAGTACAGTTGAGCATTAACACAGCATCTCCAGCTCTGTTTCTACTTACAGACCTTGAATTACTGTACCGTCCAAGCACTCTCCACTTCCCAAATGCACCATGTCATAGAACTCCAATGGCTTGACTGTCGCTCATTAGCAAGTGGCTAATGCTAAATCACCTTGGTGACACATTAGCTTGACATGTTGATACTGTAGATAAATATATTGAGTTTGGGGGTGGTTGAAGACACATTGGGGAGTTCTTTTGCGGGCCCCCAGAACCTACTGTCCTCACAGTTTGGAGACAGAGCTGATGATATTATAACATTTTGACTGTCAGGTCAGTTGTTTTTGTGTTTTTTTGCAGTACAAATATGTGGCTTGATATTAATCAGTGATGAACGATCATGTCTAACAATGACTTAAGGTTCTTTTTGTAATGCAAAACAGGTCATATACCAGTCAAACAGTTGCTTCATTCTATGAGTCAGTGGATCTCAATTGACTATTGTGATGACCCAGTTAGGTCTAAGATAGGAAGCCAGCTAAAACCCTGGTGAGATCTACACTGCCACCTAGCGTCTCACTGCGGCATAGCACCTCTCAGGAGTAGTTTCAAATTCACAGTGAAGACTAAATCACACCCAATAGAGTTTAGAAAGAGGACATATGATGTCACTTTGTCAGTATTCCTATACTACGAGACACAGAGACCGAGCAAATATGTTCAAACCTGATGTTTTGCTTCCCAAAAAGACATGTTGTTTTTTGTAAGCGGTTGTTAAAAGTGTGTTAAAAGTAAGCCTGTAATAAAGTTTTATTACCCTTCATTACATTTTATCTAAGAAGTATGTCTGTTAAAGTAAAAAATGCTAAAAGGTTTGTCCCCTTTAACCCTCTTCTCAATCTGATCCTGAGACAGTGTAAATCTGTGTGTCATCTTGTGTGTTTGCTTGAGGAGAAAGAGAGGACCCTAGCCTGTAAAAAAAACTGATAGACAACAGACTAGAACTAACATCTAGCTGGTAACAAATGCTAAGCATTTATTTCACCGGTAGTGTTACTACTAAAACAGATTTAATAGGTGAAAATAAAAAACAAATTCCATGCTGCGCACAAATGGCATTTTGCCAGACTTGTGGACATCAATATCTGTAGTCAACTGACCTTGTTAGCCTTATTACTTTGCCTATTGTTAGTTTATATATGGAATTGTAGCTCTGGAAAAAAACACTGCAAAATCAACTGTGTCTCCGGTTTAACTATTGATATGTATGTTTGGGTAAAATGAACATTTTTGTTTTTCTCCATAGACCACTGACAACGTATTTTTTTTTATGGGAAGGATCAGCTTTAAGTATTCGACCTAGGTATTGTCTTTGTTCTAAAATATGCATCATTTCCAATCCCACATTTTTTTATTATTGCTGTCTATATTTTACCCCCATCCTAACCTTTACCTGACCAATAGTTGAGACCAATTACATTTGATATATTACCATTTAGCACTCGCTTATACATTTTATATTTTCCTCAATCATTATTTTTTTATTTTTTTATTTGATCAACTCTTTATTTAAATTCAATATTGTCCATCTATCTTTAAGCCACAACCATATTGGGTTTCTATTTGCCATGTGTATTTCTATTGTACTGTGATGCTTCACATAT
>JACXGM010000146.1:23434-92534 GCA_016801145.1 Umbra pygmaea
AATTATCATATTATTAATTGTCTGACTATTACATTTTAAGTCTCCAAGTATTGCTATTTGTAATGTTAATTCAAGATAAATATTGCATTTATTCATCCATTCTTGTACCTGTGACCAAAAGCATGCTACATATGGACAGTACCAAAAAAGATGATCTATAGATTCGGCCTCTTCGGAGCAAAATCTGCAGAGTTGGGAACATTGAATTCCCCACTTGTATAGATTTCTATTTGTTGACAATATTTTATATAATAATTTGAATTGAAATATTCTAATTTTTGAGTCTGGTGTTGTTTTGCGTATTAATCCAAAAACGTTATGCCACGGGATTGACAAAGATACCTTTGTAAGCCATGGATTTCCAGGCCCTTAATGTTGTTGTTAGTTCTGATTTTATTGGCTAATATTTCCATTGCAACAGCAAAAAGGTAAGCTGATAGAGGACAGCCCTGCTTAACTCCTCTTGACAGATTGAAATCTTGCGAGATATAGCCATTATTTATAATTTTACATCTAGGGTTACTATACATAATTTTAACCCATTTTATAAGAGTCTCCAAAATTGAAATATTCCAAGCATTTATGTATAAAGTCCAATCGAACTTTATCAAAGGCTTTTTCAAAATCAGCTATGAAAATTAGACCTGAAAGTCCTGGTAATTTATAGTGTTCTATTGTTTCTATAACTTGTCTTATATTGTCTCCAATGTAACGTCCATGCATGAAGCCTGTCTGATTAGGATTAATAATATCCGATAAAACCTTTTTAATTCTAAGAGCTATACATTTGTTTAATATTTTGGCATCACAGCATTGCAGTGTAAGAGGCCTCCAGTTTTTTAAATATACAGGGTCTTTATATGCTCCGCTTGGGTCCTGTTTTAATAGTAATGAGATCAGGCCTTCTTGTTGTCTGTCTGACAAGCTACCGTTTACATACGAATGATTAAAACATGCCAGTAATGGACCTCTTAATATGTCAAAGGTTTGGTATACCTCTACTGGGATGCCATCAAATAGAAATATTGTCATTGAGCAGTAATTTGCAGAAAATGTTAAAAAAGCCATTGTTTTGATGGCTTGTAACCATCCATCTTCCTCTTGATCACATTCCAAAGGTTTTCAATATGGTTGATTTATGAAAAATATACATTGGTGTCTTTGTGATATCTCTGAAGATGTAAAAAAAACAATGGTTATACATCATAAAGCCTGCTTCCTGTTCTGCCAAAGCCAGAAGCAAACAACTGCTGTTAATTTAATCCAAGATAACCTTGGTATTTCCTTATTCATTAGTTCCATGCAGTTACTGAAAAAGTTGGGGAAAACTTTGTTGGTATGTTGCTTTATTGGCTTTTGACTAAAATCACCCCTTTGTTTTCATGCCCAACACCTCAGTTCACAGCACTGGAAAAAATAACTGTTATGAAGGCAGACTGGATGCTTAAAGGATTGTTAATAAATAAATACCAGATGTTTTAATTTGTATTATAGCTTGGGTTATGGCTGAGCTACAATGTATATAGGCTTTCGTAACCGAAATTAAGGTAATCTACATTTCCAACAGAAAAAACACATTCACTCAAGCCTTTATAATGACAATACCATAAAAACTAACTCATTTTTTAAGAAGAATTCAACTGTTTGGTCAACATTTTATAAATTCCTGAGATTTATTATGACTCTTTTTACTAAAACAGGAAATATTATATCATGCAAACATGGCGCCCGAAAAGATAGAAATATAAAATACTGTAACTAATTATTTTATTACTAGAATATTTTACCTTAGAATGTGTGTGATTATCGTCATTATATGACTACAAATATTCATATAATGGACAGAAGCTCTCTCAACGCACAGATGCAATTAAAACGCTGGCCAACTCATCACAACTTCAGCATTGAACATGTCTCTCTGTGACAAAAATAACGGGCCTTGTTTCAATTCTACAAAATAATTTTGGCGTTTCTGGTGTTGAGATCTGTAAATCTGTCTGGAAGTATTCAACTGAGTTGAGGCAGAGGATGTTTCTCAAATTGACCATACACTGAGCATGCCGTTTTGAGCAAGCGTCAGTATTTTTCCAAATCAAATGAAATGAGATCTGTGACGCATGTTATGTTTCACACATTTCCAGTGGAAAGATCACACAGACAATTGACATGAAAAGACGTCACCCTGCTGCTGCTAAAGCCGATAATACATAAAAATGTTTTATGACAATGTACGTCCTTTTTACACAATCTTATTTAGCTAGTGTTCGGACAAGATACTGTACATTTGTATTGAATAGATGAGAGCTCGTCTTCCATCAGAGATTACAGATTCAGTTGAGTGGGGTTTGATCAGAGGAAAATGGGTTGTATTCCATGTATTGTTTCTGTTACTGTACAATATAATATGTACAGTATTTACTGTAAGTCGCCCTGGATAAGACAAATGTACATTATAACACATACTGTATACAATTGGTACTGTACAAGTTCAGAGAAACAAGTCTTTTGTGTGACAGATTCCATGAATCTGTATGATTTAACGTTGGAACACCAAGCCTGTCATCAAGAAACATCAGTCTGCCCTGGTACTGTTTGGCATAGCATCCATGATGGCAATACTGGTTGTTACTGAGGCTGACTGAGCTGCAACACCAATAATCAAGGTTCCTTTTGTCATTGATGACTGGAAAATCTTGCTTTCATACATCTGTCCATAGTTTGGTTGTTTACTGTTCAAATTAATCAATTGCATTTGTTTTATATAGCCATTTTACATCAGCACTTGTCACAAAGTGCTTTTACAGATACCAAGCATAAAATTCCAAAGAGCAAGTAACAATGGGATCACTGTTGCAGAACAATTCAGAGCGAGGTATTTTTCATGTCATCCTTGGAACAAGAGGTTGTTTTGGCATCTTCCGATTGCTTCAGTGCATGCTTTGAAAGAATACTGCAAAATACATTGTACTGATGTGAGATCACAGCCGCTTTTTGGAACCCGTCAGCAAATACGCGTTTGCATGCTTCATTGACTCTGAGGTCATTCTGATGAAGACATACAGTTATCTAATAAAAAGCAGCTCACTGTATGGTTTTTGAATTATTTTTTTCAAAGCATGGGGCGTCAAGTGGCTCAATGGATAGGGAGCAATTGGAATGTTGTCGGTTTGATTCCAGACTGGAGCAAAAACACGTTGTGGTGTTCTTTAGCAAGCCACTTACCATAAGTTTCTCTAGGGGATGTACATACTGTTAGTAAGAACATCAGCTAAATGAATAAAATGTCTATCCCTTAACCCCTTTTAGCTATTTACAGAAAAACTGTGTGATACTATTACCATGCTATTATACATAGTCATGCAGTGTTTAAAGCTACGGGAGTTCAAATTAGATTGAACGCCTAGTTCAGTCCTTATAAATGTTAATTGAAGAGCTGGTAATAATATTATTTTAGAGAAATTAAATCAGGAAAGGCTATATCTGACGAATATATTAAGAAACTTTCTGACAGTGACAGAAACCTGGATAACTACACAGATCTGAAGTGCATTTAAGGACATGGTTCAGGTTTTACTGGTTGAACAGGGGTAAGATGACTGTCTGTTCGTGTGTAATTCATTGAAATGTTCGTTCAGTCGCATTTATTGATTAGCCCACGCAGAGACCTAGAAAATCAATTAAAACTGTGGACTTCTTTAGTCTGATCCTTGAAATGCACTCAGCAAAAGCCTGCCAGCTTTTGTTATATAGCACGGTGTACTGAAATATAGGTCTTGTTTAGTGTCTCCTATTATGACCATTTTGAGTTGGTATGATTTGTCGCACCACCTTCCGGACACCATGTTATATAGCCGGGTAATCTGGGTAGATCATTACGCCTGAGAGTAGTGGGTTAGTTGATTTACCTCTACACCTGTTTAGAATTTAGCAATTAGTATGGCTAAATAATCATTGGAGTCTGAGAAGGTGGTGCACGATCATGTGTCAGTATATACTGCTGAGATGATGCCGATGATTTTGGGTCTGTGTTGGGTGGAGGAGGTTAGGCCACTTAGGGGGGTGGTGTGTATGGACTCAACTGCTGTTGTTGGTGAAGTTGATGATGCTGTTGTTGGGGCTGGAGAGGATGGGCGTGGTGGTTTGGTTCTGTTGGGTGCCAGCACATGTCAGCGTTGAGGGTAATGAAGAGGTGGATAGGGTGACGAAGTGGATGTGAGTAGGCCTGCACGATTAATCGTTGTAAAATCGCGATCTCGATTCACCCCTGTTCCCGATTTGAATTTTAAATGACTTCGATTTTAATTTTTAAAAAAATCAAGGAGTTCAGAGCTCGTATTTTAGGGCCAAATTTTGTTCAATGTGTTATATGTCACTATTTTTGGTTGCCTACTGTACTTAAATGGCCAGTATAATTTATTTTCTTTATTGATTGAAGCCTTTGTTTTCAGGCTTGTGGTGATGTGCAATGTGGTATAGGTGCCAAAAAGAATCTATGTTTCAAGCTATAATCTGCTACATCTTCGATGTTGATCAGCAGCTAATTCAAATATAGAAAAGTAAATGTTCCTACATAACCAGAAGAACACCAATATTGCCGGTCAAGAATGTGTAATATGTATTACAAATGTGAATAGTTTACATGTCCTTCCCAAATAATCTAAAATTAGAGAAACACGTTTGTGAAAGCGAATGCAATATCCGCATTGTTTGCATTTGCACTAAGCTTTGCAGACGTTTTGTGTAAGATGAGAATATCTGTTTGATGTGACTTTCTCCAAACAGGGATAATGACCTAATCATATAATATTATGTTAAGGTATTTTGTGTTATTAATCATTACACAATTATATCTGTACTATCAATCTATTGAACAAAATATAAACAGGCTACAGCCTACATCGTATTTCCTTTAAGTTATATTACCTAAAGATATTATGTCAGAACTTCCACTATTTTGTTCACCCAGAAGTGTTGCAAACCGACATGTCTTTCCTTCCGGAAGGTTTATTAATTTGTGCAACGCTACAGTATGCAGTGACTAGCCTAATAAATTACAGCCTTCGTTCGGTCCTGTACTTAAATGTGCGCGTTTTTCTTAAGGATTCGAATATATGCACCTATAATTTTGCTAATATTAGGCTACATGAAAATAGCAATGAAAACAGTGATTTCGTATTTCGCCATTTAAACTGTACTGGAAAATTGCTATGGGGAAAATAGAGTTGTGATTCAGTGTTTTTCAATAATTAGAACGTGTGCTCCGTTTGTGGAATGATTATGCATTTTAGGCGGTGATATTGTGGGCAACAAATCACCTCATATTGCAGGGAAGCATTATCCCATTTAAATCGCTTTTCTTTTTTAAAATAGGAATAAATACAGTTGTACAACTTTATAAGCTGGTCTCTGAAGGAAGTTGACTGTCGTTATCATCAAAATGAAATGTATGCATAGTGCTGGAATACAGCTACATTTCCATTGAAACATTTACGTGAATCAGATTTACCAGTTTGTTGGTATTGTTCCAATCGACATTGAGCAATACAACTGTTTTCTATCTATAAACGACTTTGTACAGTATGCTACTATTCCCTCTCTGGCATAGGCCCATCTCTAGCTCATATGTGCAATAAACATTACACCTCGTGAGAAAAAAATCGTGGCAGAGAATTGTGATATCAATTCAAAGCAAAAAAAATCGTGATTCATATTTTTCCCCGAATCATGCATGCCTAGATGTGAGGATACCGTATGGGCGGGGGAGCTGAAAGTGACGATAAAGAGAGTGGGGATGGAATGCTGGCAGAAACAGTGGGATGAAACGGCGGCCTCACACTCCGATACACTAGGTGGCAGTGTAGGCTCCATTAGTTGCAATCCACCATTAATCCAAAGAAGAAAAGGCGGTGCGTCATAATTGAGAGTGAGAACTCCTGTTTGTTGTTGGCTAAAGCACCTTTCATGTATGTGCTACTCGAGGATATACTGCTGCCTGATACAGCGTATGTATTAATGAGTATTTGCATTTAGTGTAAACCTGTATGTATATACAGAACAATTCCCATGTCCTACTACGTTAATATGCTGTATATAATCGTCCTGAGCAGGGTATCCTATGTAAACGATATTCTCATTTCGATTAGGCCACATAATGGACCGAGTGTAACGTTTGTAGCTTTAGATGTGGATTAAGTTGGGCTTACAGTCGCACCAGTTTAGAGAGCTGAAAACAGCTTTATTATTTTTCTTAATGAAGTTTAATAAAATTCAAGATCTCCATTCCCTGCTTCTGGTCTCTGTCTCTACACACCAACACCCTGACATAGCTCCACTGCCTTGAATATTATTGGATGGACTTGTTGCAGTGCTTTCCATCAAATCCTGCAACAGCTACATGGGGCCTTTGGCAAGTCTAGAAATTCTAAATATTTAGTGTAACAGGGGCAAAGAAATGTACATGTTCTAGTTTACATTGTCTTACATATAGAGAGGCCCATGTCATTGTTTTATACAAAATGCATGCAGTATATTTGTTTCCAAACTGTACTGCAAGCTGCTCTTGTAAATGTTCAGACCCAGCATTCATGTTCTTAACCAGACTTCCTGAGCCAAAAGATACCATGGTGAATAAAAGGTAGCTAGGATGGATTGTTTAGCCTAAACCTTATCATAATTAGAAACATACCTGCTGCTTTGTCTTTCTGCTTGTTAGCAATCTTTCTCAGAGAAAACATCAAATTATCAACTGTTTTTGTAGGTGCAGGTGGCTCATCGAAAAAAACCTGTGTGTACACATTTAAATTACTATTCCGCTGTTGTTTATGAAGGGGGAAAAGTCCCCATGGCACAGATTAATCAAAAATGACACTCAGCTGGCAAGACCCAAATGTGACCGTTTTGGTCTAAACACATAAGCACACAATACACGCATTGTGCAAATGTTTCCAGTTTGCTGTACATTTACACTTGGCCGTTGTTAATAATTTGCCGTTGATTATATGAAGTTGACATTAGTGAGACTTAATGCAGTTTCGCAACAGCTACCTGCTGTCGTATTTGTAATACTGTAGATTATACAGAATTTGGTAAATTGACAGTGGTGATAAAAGTAAAACGGTATGTGGGTCTAGAGCAGTATGGTAATTATGAGAAGCCCTGGATGCTTATCTTCATTCAAGTATATGTCATCATATGTTGATGGTCAGCTGATTATTTTTGACATATACACTGGTGTCACTGTTGGACACATTAAACTGCTTGGAGTTGGAAAATACTCCCATAAGGCTCTTGAATGGGAAAGCCGAATACTTTTACAACTTGAGATGTGGGTTGTTGGTGGAATCACACTGGCCATGGACAGGAGCCTAGCATGAAGGGATGTAAATCAGCTCAGCTTAGCTTGCATGGATGATGGATTGTCAGACACTTTTTTTTTATTTTCCGGTCTGAGGGATCAGTCTTCTAAGAATGTTGCCGGCATGTTCTTTAGATATGAGGGTAAATGTATAATTCTACAAAGGTTTGGTAACATTAAGCATTTTGATTTGTTGAAAGCCAACGCTAAAAACATTGTTCATCACAGATGTGACATTTGTTTACATTTCTGAAAAATCATTGCGCCTCCACTTTCTAACCAGCCTAGCCAGGTAAAGTGAAAACTTGTGTTGCCCCTCTGTCATAAGAATCTAGGCATTATTTCCCAATGCTTCTATAGTAACAATTGGTTTCCAAAAACAGGTGTTTGTGTCGACATTGCTGTCTGCCTACCAGATGGTAAATTCCTTGTTTCAATTCTAGTTAGTAATGCCATAAAGCTACAGTTGAAGTCAGAGGTTTACATACACCTTAGCCAAAGAAATTGAAAGCTGTACATAATTCCTGACATTCAGTCCTTGTAAGAATTTCCTGTCATAGGTCAGTTAGGATCACCACTTTACTTTAAGAAAGTGAAGTATCTCAATAATAGCAGAGAATGATTTGTCAGCTTTTATTTCTTTCATCATATTCCCAGTGGGTCAGAAATTTAAATACACTCACGTAGTATTTGGTAGCGTTGCCTATACATATTCTGTAACAATGTTAGTTGGAAAGGAGAGTGAAAACCAGATTCATTTTAATGGTAGTATAGAGAGGAAAAACACTGTGAGAAGCAAAACCAAACAAATGGCTTTCTACAGTACGTAGTAATCATCTCTCGTCCATCGGACGGCATTCAATATAGGGTGAATTGTCCAAAAGTGGGACACTGCGTAATGTGGGACAACTAAGGTCTATTGTTTGTAGGTCCCCCATAAATACATGAATGTCAGTGAAACTATTGGTTATAGCTGTGGTGTTATCTGCAATGTATTGGCTTTATATTGAAATGTCACAAAAGTCAAAAATACTAAAATTTTCCCACACTGCGGCAATTTCATGCTACAGTATACAAACGTAGCTAAGGCATAATAAGAATAAGACGAATAAACCTGAAATCTAACAATGACACACCCTCCTACTAACACAGGGACAATCATAGGAAACAGGGAACCAGTGTGAGTAATAGATAGATATCCTGCAGGTATGTGTACAATAAAGATGTGTAGAGGGGGTCCTATTGTTAATATAGGATATAATGTCCTAAACGTCCAGAGGGAATGTGCCTGATGACTTTGAATGGACACTCAGGCTTGAAGGAGTTTTATAAATTCTTTAAATTGGGTCAAATGTTTCAAATAGCATTCCACTAGCTTCCCACAATACAGCCTGATCTCACAGAAGTCTGTGAAATGAACACGGCTCCAACACGGTGTCTGTTTCACGGAATTGCCGAAAATTCTGTGATGGGCCCATGAAATTGAGGCTTTAGGGGGTGTGCCTCAATGAGGGTAGAGTCAAACTTATATGCAGTGTGCCCTTACCATCTCATAATCCTAACCTTTACAACACATTTGCTGGTACCACTTAATATAATGTCTTCCCTTCTCCTAACCTTAACCATTACAACACACATGCTGGTAACACTCAATGGCTCTCATTTATGAAACGTGTACGACCTAAAACAGGCGTAGGGCAGGCGTACGCCGATTCCTATGCAAAGCATGGGATTTTTTAAAATTTGAACGTGATTGTAGGCTGCGATAAAATCTCACGTCTGGTCTGAACTCGTGTATGGAAGTTCTCCAGTGTGACTAGCGATGTTCATGGTAGCCTATTACCACCCGGTTCAGGGAATTATTGTACCAGCAATCATTGATGAATGTGTGTGCATCGCAACTACCCCATATTCCAAGTTACATTTCAGAGTTACTAATTAATTGTATACAGCAAATTGCTGTGGTATATATTTGTGGTATATATTTTTACAAACAACATTTTCAATCAAATAATAAATATATAAATATTAGGTTAGATTTGTATGTGATTGGTAGTGTTTATTTAGTCGCCTATTTAAACAAGCGCTTTGGCAGTCCTGAAGTCTAAGCGATGGCAGATCTGGCTCTGTTAGAAGACCTTGATGCGCACTCTACATTGGGGTTTTTGGGCCCTTACAGTGGGAGATCAGGGACATCTTATTCTGGTGGATCTTATTCTGAGCTTATAATATAGTAACTGCTCTCTTGGGTAAGAAAGCTACTTAAAAAATACAATGTGGAATGTAATTAATTTATTTGAAATGCACTTCAGGTTCTCGTTAATCGCTTTAAATGACTGTAGCTGTAACCTCAGTCAACACCGCATTTTCCTTTAACAATCGACGCCTGATTTTAAGCTTCCAAATAAAACCAAGCAGTTGGCCTGCACCTGAGACCTGAGCATTTCTATTTCTATCTCAGAGAAATTCCTTTTCTTTGCCAGGTGTCGCTTTATCCATGTCATAAATTCTAAGGGCGAGGCCTCTTACCTGTGCATATATGTGGGCGTGATATTTTATTTCAACCGTCTGATTTATCAACACCCGTTCATTCGTACACTGGAATTGGAGTCTCGTCGTAAGATGATTTCTGCACTCAAATCTACACTGATTTCTACGCATGTTTGATAAATGAGGGCCAATATAATTTCATCCCTTCTCCTAATCCTAACCTTGACCATTAACACATGTGCTGGTATCACTTAATGTCTTCCCTTCAATAATATGGGTGAATTTTGGCCCATTCCTCCTGACAGAACTGGTGTAACTGTGTCAGATTTGTAGACCTCCGGCTCGCAACCGGTTTTTCAGTTCTACCCACAAATCTTTTATAGGATCGAGGTCAGGGCTTTGTGACAGCCACTCCAGTAGCTTGAATTTGTTTTCCTTAAGCCATTTTCCCAAAACTTTGGTTGGGGTCATTGTCGATTTGAAGACACATTTGCAACCAAGCTTTTCCTGACCTGTTTTGATGTTGTTTCAATATCCACAATTCTCTTTCGTCATGATGCTATCTGTTTTGTGAAGTGTGCCAGTACCCCTGCAGCAAAGCATCCACCCAACATTTAGAGGTCAGCTAATTAATCGGACTGGCCGAGTTATTATGGCCGACAATGAGTTTTCAAAATGATTATTAATCAGCATTTTTGCTCAACGATTATGGCAGATACTTTTTTGGAGAGAAACCACTTCCTCTAGTGTTACAATTAGATAGCAAATCACGTGGAAACTGTGTGCAGCCAGCCCATCTGTCATGAGCTAGTCTGGAGGAAATAGTGATTGCAGAGAAGCCATGGTTAGTTTGTAGCTAGCATGAAAGGGGATCAATTTAAATCAGTCGCATATAATCACTTGTTAACTTCACATGGTTAATATTAGTCTAGAATAGTGGGTAGAGGTTCACTGCTTTCGTTCCGACAGAACTGTTCCCATTTTTTTATCAACCATAACTTTTCCGTTCTGTTTCCTTCGAGGCTTTCAGGGATAAACGACCCGTTCAAAAAAAGCTGCTGCACAAGTGTTAACTAGCTATATTGCGGTGCATATGATGAATAAGGGGATTCATAATTAATCATCAGATCAGCAAACAGTAGATCAAAATCGGGTACTGGGACCAAACGAGTGCTGGTTTAATTATTTTGTCCATTCAACAATGCACAGTCATTGCGCACATATCAAAATGCGATGCCTATTTAAAACGATACACAGAAGACAGTTTTTTTACTTCCAGATTTAATTAAAAGGCATTCAATAGTTTGCTGACGACACAACCATCCTAGGTCTCATCTCCAACAACGATGAAACCGCATACAGAGAGGAGGTAAATGCCTTGGTTACCTGGTGCCAGAGCAACAACCTCTCTCTCAACGTCAGCAAGACTAAGGAGATGATAGTGGACTTTAGGAGGCGGCAGAGGGAGGGTCCTGCCCCCATACACATCGATGGAGCTGAAGTCGAGAGTTTCAGAGTTCAAGTTCCTCGGTGTGTTCATCAGTGATGACCTCACATGGTCCCGTCAGACAAGCTTGGCGACAAAAACTGCCCAAAAGCGCCTATACTTCCTGAGGAGACTCAAGAAGTTTGGCATGTCTGCCAGGATTTTAATAATCTTCTACAGGTGCACCATTGAAAGCATCCTTTCAGGTTGCATTACAGCCTGGTACGGCAGCAGTTCCAGTGGGTCAGAGGTTTACATACACTAAGTTGACTGTGCTATTAAACAGCTTGGAAAATTCCAGAAATTATGTCATGGCATTAGAAGCTCCTGATAGGCTAATTAACACCATTTGAGTCACTTGGAGGTTTACCTGTGGATGTATTTCAAGGCCTACCTTAAACAACATGCGTCTTTGCTTCACATCATCGAAAAAATAAATAGAAATCAGACAAGACCTCAGAAACAAAATTATAGACCTCCAGAAGGCTTATATTTGGGAGCAATTTCCAAATGCCTGACGTACCACGTTCATCTGTACAAACAATAGTATGCAAGTATAAACACCTTGGGAGAACACAGCAATCATATACCGCTCAAGAAAAAAAAAAAACACTGTCTCCTAGAGATACTGTGGTGCAAAAGTGCAAATCAATCCCAGAATAACAGCAAAGGATCTTGTAAAGATGCTGTAGGAAACAGGAACAAGAGTGTCTATATCCACAGTAAAAATAGGCCTATTTCGACATAACATGAAAGGCCACATTACATCTGTGGAGTGGTTGACAAATCAGGTTTTAATTACTTCAACCTCAGTGTATGTTAATGTTCAACTTTAATTTCAGTGTTGAATATGGCTCGGCTATCACCTGATACCTAGGACTGCAGGACAGCTGTGATCAAAAACGGTGTTTGCCATGAACCTCTTTTGTTCAATTGCTTTAATAGACCTCCAGTCAAACAATGTACATGTTAAGGCAATGCATGTGGAAAATTTGCTGTGTGGAAAACATGAATGTCCCCATTGACTCCCAACAAATTTAGCCTACATCTAGCCTAATACTTGTATGTGCATTTAACACTATATTTTCATGTACTGAACAAATTAGTTTAATCCTTATATGGATGACAACCTATATATACTGTATGTTCATGTCATTGTCAACAATACACTGCATTATATCTAAAAATGAACTTCACCGACCAATTTTTTTATTCTAACAAGTATCAGTAATAATTTCAACGGTATCTACCTTAAAACGACCACGATAGAGGGCATTGGTCAGTGTGAAAACCAATGTGTTCAGATGTGAAAGAGTATAGGATTTTTGAATGGTGGAGTGGTGAAATGTGACAAATGTAACTTTGTGTTGTGTGCTCATGGAAGAACAGCTGCTTTTGATTGAGGCCAAACGTGATCTAGACACGGTGGGATGCCGGTGCCACCACGAAACAGGAGCGAATCTACGACTTTACGCTTTGTTCGTTGAAAGTGGTTATGATGTCAATGGAAATATCTACACAGTAAAAACATCAGTGTTAAATTAACACTCAGTGTTTATGTATGTCCAGTGGACCTACAGTATATACACACTGAAGAGTGTTGATTTTGTGTGTATTCTGAGAGTAGGGACCCCATCGCACTGCCTGCACTTTCCTACCGATAGAAAAAGAAACGAAGCAGATGTCTTTGTTGAATCGATGTAGAGAAGCAAGCATAATTGACATGGGGCCATATTGTGTCTGATGCAGACTTTGAATGCGTATGAACATGGACATGCTCTTGTGGAGCTCATTGGCCTTTGTGATGTCAGAGTAAAACATGGCCTTTGTGATGTCAGAGTAAAACATGGCCTTTGTGATGTCAGAGTAAAACATGGCCTTTGTGATGTCAGAGTAATGAGTTCAATTCACACTAAAGGACTGTATGACACAGTGTTAAAAATGGATGTACTCTTTACTGTACTTCACTCAGGATAAGGGCATCTCCAATATAATGTACATTTAAATATTGCACTGCCATTATCTTTCCAACTTTTTTGGGAATCAAATATGATTTAGTTTTACACAGCTACAATTCAACAGCAAAATACTTTCAATGTGTTTAACAATTACTTCAGGGATCATTTTGCAGAGTTGGGAATGTCTTTCTTTGGATTTTGTTGACATATTCGAAAGGTCTTTTCTACTGGTGTATCTCACCATTACTTTTGGAATTAAAGTAGTTAAATAATAATAGTTAGTCAACACTGTTAAACCAAATGTTTCCTTTGGCTATGTCATATACAACTAATATAATAACACACTTTTTACTATGATATATTTTTTTATATGTTTAGTGTTTACTACCAAAGGCCTCAAATTTCCTAACCGCCCTGACGTTTTTGTGCCATGTTAGATGGGTCATAAACGAGCTCAGGACTCCGTGTGGTGCCAGTTTGTCGTGGCATCTGAAAGTGCTTATCAATTCTTTTCTTTCCACTAGTGTGGACTGCCTGCTGAGTGGTGAGCCCTAGCTAGACCAGTCATTCCTCTACACTTGTTATATTGGCAAGAGAAAAGGGGAGACGAAAGCTGAGTTTAAGAAAGCATATGGAAGTTATCAACAAGCTTTCTACCCCTTGTCCACATCTAATGAGACTGAGGCTACAAGACCAATAGACCTGTATTCTCAAGTCAAATATAATAAGCAACATTTTGATTGTATAGGGTGTCATCCAGCAGACAATCGTGATGAGCAGAGATGTTAAAGATGAAGTTCAAAGAGTTAGTTATTTTCACTGTTTGAGTAGATATATGAAACACAAGGGTGTCATGAGGAGATGACGGTTTCTGATGGAGGCATCAGTCAGGCCCACCGCTTCAGGGCAATCTACTGTTGATTAAAGTTGAAGAGGATCTGTTGTTCATGTCGTCTTGATTGACTGATAGGTCCCCTAGGACATGAGCAACCTTCACACCTCTGCAAGGGTTGAATGTTGACACGAGGGTCAGATGGTTTCATTTTACTCAGGTCGTTGCTCGAAATGACAACTTGTTCTCAGTCATCTTACCTGGTTAAATAAATAGATTTAACATGAGGGATTTACATTTCTATCAACCAACTTTCAAAAGCATGACCATCATATAGATTCAAGTTAATTCAATGTCAAAACTACAGTTTAAGTTTCAAGGTCCACTCATCATGTTGTAAAATTACTTTTTGACATTAGGCAGCAAAGCTCGATAAGTCGAAGAATAGATGGCAATCAGGGTGGGAAATTAACTGGTTAGCCCACCTGCCATACAAAAATTTTACAAGCCATCAATTTTGGTTACCAGACAAATTTTTACCAAATTGAAATGTATAAAAGAAAACACACCACCAACTTCTGAATTGCTTCAATACATGCAATGAATTCTTAATGCATCTTAAATTCACATCGGTAAATTACATGTTGATTACATATTGACCTACACATTTGTAAGTTCAGTTCCAAATAATCTGTCTGGAAAAGGGATAACTAATAAAAAGCATTGGTTTGAATAGCTCCCATTAAAACTACAAGTAGATGCTTATTCAGCAATGGAACCAAATATAAAAAGACAAATGTAATGGAAAGCCATATGGCAAAATAAGATATCTGATTAAAAACATTTTAATTCAATAACATTTGCACTTGAGAAATTATACATGAACCTTGAAAATAGTGAACAATTGTCAGCCTCCGTTTGTGTGCTTCTCGGATAAAACCAGAATGCATCACTTTTCAGAATGAGCAAAGTGTTTTTGAATGAAAAGACAGAACAACTAACAAATGATGATATCAAAAAGAAAATCTAAATTCACAAAAACGATGCAATCTTCTCCAAAGTTTTCAACTTATTTCTCTAGGGTGCAGGATTTGCAGAAAAGAAATTTAAAGAAATTTGAATTGCAGAGATATTCTAGTTTAATCAAAGAGAAAAATGCTTGTGCATTTTGTAGCGGTGTAAGCTGCCAACTCCAGGCACATGCACCCTGGTGATTGGGGGGTTTAAGCCCCGCCTCTTCCATCACCCCCTACATGACTGTCTCCATGGCTTCTAATTCCAGTTGTCCTATCAATAGACATACACAGAAACAAGTCCATCGAGACTGACAAGTAACAGTGGCTCGCTGACATCACCAGCATTGCCAAGGTTAGAAGCTGCAGCTAGCACTTAGTTCATTAATGTTCAGCTGATTTATTGAGAACTCTGGCAGTCTTAACAGCTCCCCCTTTAGTCTGTTTATTAAGTCTGCAAATGGCACTGGTTGTGCCGAAAATGCTAATTTACATTTTTCTAAACGGTCTTTGTTTTATTGGACAGTCAAAGTCTATTACTGTTGTTTTGCCTATTGCTTGAAATGTACAATTTAGTCATTTACTAGATGCTCTTATCCAGAGTGACTTACAGTACATGGACATCCCCCTGGAGCAACTTAGGTGGACATGCCTTACTCAAGAACACTGACATTCGGCAAAGTCAGGAATCAAACCGGCGACATCCTGACTACAACTCTGACTCCCTAACCGCTGAGCTTGTACACTTTTTTATTGCAAGTGTTTTCAATTATTACCGAAAACGATTCAATTGTGGATAAAACTGACTCAACAAAAATTATGATTAGGTCTCATACATTAACCCAATTATATATTTATCATTCATGTAAAACATATTAAATAGAACTATATCTTGTAAGGTAAGGCATAAAACAAGCCTAACGATGTTCCTTAAATGCTCTACAACAGGTAAACTGTAGATCCTATCTATGTGCATAGGAGCCATATTATTAACAAAGGCTCTGGGAAACAACTTGGCTACTAAAGATGCAGTGTAACATGATTCTTACCATGATCTTAACGCTAAGAAGTCTCTGAGAAATGAGGTCCAGATGTGTGTTTGGGGTCTATGAATTGAGCCCCTGTTATGCTAATTATTTTCCAGCTTGCCAACTATTACCTCAGAAAATAATTGTCAGTTGCTGACCCTGGAACAAGTGCACGCTGGTCAGCCAGCTTCATTTCAAGCAAACAAGACCCTGCTGGTCTGATAGTGTAACCAACTATATAATACTGGTCTGCCAGAAAAACATGCTAGACTATGAAATCAGAACTTGACAGCTGCACCCTGTGGTCTTAGAATATAATCAGCTCCTAGATCATTCTGGTACTCCCTAAAAGCACAATTTACATATTGCCGTTTAACTTTTGTCCCAGAGTATTGAAAAATGATCAATGAGGAAATCTGGGTCAGTTGATTCCTAGAATGTTTCCACTGGTAACCTGGTCAGTTACATTGATACAGTTGCAATCAAAATGATTGTCAAAATGTACAGAGTTTCAGCTGCAATGAACAAATCTAAATAATGACTTTGCCAGTCTCAAAATTATTCAACCCCAATTATAATTGGCAAGCATCTTAAGTACTTAACAGAGCACCCTTTTGCTGATATGACCTGCTGAAAATGAGATGCAGAGCCGGACACCAGCCTCTGGCAGCATTCCTGAGGAATCTTAGCCCATTCGTCATGAGCAATGGCTTCCAGTTCAGTAATATTCTTCCCGCCTTCTTCAAATCCCACCAGAGATGTTCTATGGGGTTCAAGTCAGGTAAGTGTGATGGCCACTGTAGCATCTTCCAGAACTTCTTCTGCAAACAACCCTTGGTAGAATTTGAGGTATGCTTGGGATCATTGTCCTGTTGGAAGGTCCAATGATGCCCAAGCTTCAGCTTCCTCACAGATGGCATGCTGTTTACTCCTAGGATTTCCTGATACGTCAATGAATCCATCTGGCCTTTCACATGCTACAGGTTTTCTGTGCCAGAGGATGCAAAGCAGCACCAGAGCATCACCGAGCCACCACCATGCTTGACTGTGGGCAGAGTGTTCTTTTCAGCATATGCTTCATTCTTCTTCCTCCAAACATCTGTCATGCCAAAACGTTTCAGTTTTGTTTCAATGCTCCACAGAACAGAATCCCAAAACCTCTGTGGCTTCTTTATATCATTTTGATCATATTTGATCTGACTTTTCTTGTGCTTCTGGGTCAGTATTGGTGTACGTCTTGGAGTTCTGTCATGAAAACGTTCAGCATTTAGTACGCTTACTGCGCACCTTACTCTGCTCACTGAAACCTCAGTGCCTGTTGCCACCAAGTCTTGTTGCAGGTTGTTTGCAGTCACTCAAAGGTTTTTCACAACCTGTGCTCTCTGAAATCTGGTTGCAGCTGTTGATAGCTTCGTTTTCTGCCTCGTTCAGTTAGTTTAACCAGCGTTTACCATAACTTTGAACTTGCTGCCTCTAGGAACATTCAGTGCCTTCCTTTTTGTATCCTGTTCCTTGTTTGTAAAGGGTGATGATCTGTTCTCTTAACTTTTTGGGCCATTCTTTTCCATGTTTCTCACACACAGTCAAACGTGACACTCAAAAAACCCCTAGCCAGTTCAGAAATTGCATTTGTTCCAGCTCAAGCAGACCTGGTGTAACTAATGAAGCTCTTGATTAGTTGCATCAGGTGTGCTTGAGACAACACATGTTTTGCATATTTGTGCTGTTGTGAGATTCTTTTCAGGGGGTTTAATCATTTTGAGACTGGAGAAGTAATAATGAGTTGCATTTTCAGTTGTATCTGAAGAAACCACTTGATGCATTCATTGTGTTGAGCTTTTTTTAATTGCCTTTGTATGATTTGTTCATTGCAAACAGCTGAAAGTTTTCACATTTTGACAATAAACCTGATTTGCAATGGGGATGGAATCATTTCAATATTTTCCTTTCATGATACTCTACCCTTGTCATATTTGCATGAACACAAAACCGTATCCGTTTTTTAGTCATCTCTCCTTAACATTGAAATGATTGGGTATTTCTGAAAGGAAATTAAGTGAAATGTGCATACTTGGTGTAACTGTGGTTTTTGTTAGTTACAGTACATGTGCATGTGAAGTCTACACCAAAGTTTTTTTTACCCTGTCCTCGGGGACAACAGCCATTCCATGTATTTGATCTATTTCTGAGCTAGTACACCTGATTCAACTCATCTGCTAATTATCATGCCCTTGATTAATGAATACTGTGAGCTAGTTCAGCAGCTACAGCTAAACTGTGGAACGTCTGGTGTGCCCCGAGGAGGGGGTTGAAAAACACTGGTCTACACAATTGCTGAGCAGATGCACTATAAAGCATAGCATAGTTCCTGGAGATGGATCAGATTTTAAACAGCATAATCGAAGTTCCACATAAAAGGAGACCTAGTTCTAGACAGAGAACACAGTCACATCTGTGTGTGCTTTTTGGAGAACAGCTTCAATAATAGCACATTTTCCATGGAAACTACACTTCCCAAACAAACCGCAAAAACATTGTTACCTGTTAAACCCTGAAACAGCAACCTGACTAATATCCTTACAATCTGGTTTTACCTTGGAACAGTTTCCATTTGCCACTTCACCTCTGTGTTTAGCCTTTGCATTTGACCGCATGTATTTACTCTTTTTTACTGTTATAACATAAAAAATATGTAGAACATGAAAAATTATTTTTTATATCAGTAGTATGTTAAGTGGCAAGAAAAATTATTTGAACCCTTTGGCGTTATTAAAATGTCTGCATAAATTGGTCAGATTATTTGATCTGATCTTAGATCAGTGTTACTCAAACTATGAGGGCGCGCCCCACTGGTGGGGATAGAGACATGTCAAGTGGGGCGCGACAAACGGGAGGAAATTCTGTCATTTTTGTGCCCGTCTCAATGAATTCCTTTATTTATTGACCATACTCTCAAAATAAAAGGACACATTTAAATGTAAGCCTTAAAGCAGAATTTGAATTATAAGTAATATGAAACTTGTACAAAACAGTAACAATGTGCTCAAGTCGGAAAGTTCACGTTCATTTTTTACGTGTCAGTGCCGTTGCCATGACGCTTTGCTATGGGTGGCTCATTCTGACACCGCTGACTCTTTTTTTTTTTTCTTTTTGTTGTAATTATTCTGCTCATTGTAAAAATGAAATACAATACATTTATATCAGTAATTCCATATTCATAATGTGACCAAACTTTCTGCTTACAACAGAGGTCGTCAACCTCTAGGCTCGTGAGCATAGCTGTACAAAATGTTCGCGGGCCATATGGGCATTGTGGCTCGATGGAAGGATAAAATAATTTTTAAAACTTTTCCATCATAATCAAAGCTATTATGCAAATATAGGCTGGCAAGGGAGGCAGTGTCTCCTCAAAACAACTGGATGAGACAATCGATATTCAAAAAATAAAACGACACAAATATTGAAAAATGTGACATTACAAAGTGTAAAAAATACAAGTAACACTGTCCAACAGCGATATGCGCAGGTGAAGTTATGTGAGAGGAGGCAATGCTTCCATCGTGCTTTGATTAGTTATGATCGGATATGATTGGTTCATACGCGATAATCCTCTGCAGAAGCGGAGCAATTCATTGAGAGAACGAGCGACTCCACTCGCTGACGTTTCCAGGTCAGACACTGAGATTCTGGCTTGGACAGAGGAAAATGACAAAAAATTTTACCCTTTGCTACATCTTATGTCTGTGTGATAGGATTTTCTGCTGTTGCTTCACTGAAAACAAAATACAGATCTCATCTTAACATTAAGCATTTTTTGAGAGTGGCAGTATCAAGCCAAAAAAACTTGTTTTGAAAAAAGTACTGCAAAACTAAAATAGTGAAAAAGGGTACTCCATTTTTTGTCAATTTTGTTTGTTCTACTTGCATGCAGTTTGCAAAGTGACAAAATGAAACAAAGCACAACTAGTCCACAATTTTATTTTCAGTTTTTAAATTTGATGTTATCAAGGGCAAAATGCAAACACTGCATTATTATTATTATTATTTATTATTATTTATTATTATTATTTATTATTATCATTATTATTATCATTATTATCATTATCATTATCATTTAATTATAAACATAATCTTATTTCATGCAAAGTGATAAAATAATCTACCTTTTATTTTCTCTATTTTAAAGTTAATGCTGTTATTTGAGGTTATGCTTTTAAAATGTGATGTTTATGAATTAAATATAACAGTAGAACTTAAAGCCTAGTTTTTAACAATTTTGTTGGGGCGATATGCGGACTGGTGGGGCTCCGAACACTTTCCTACCTCCAATGTGGGGAATGGCAGAAAAAGTTTGAGAAACACTGTCGTAGATCAATAGACAAAGGTATGATTAAACAAATGAAACAGAAATCAATTTAATTTTTCTTGTTTATATTGAATAATTAATTTAAACATTCACAGTGCAGGGTGCAATAAGTATGCTTACAACTTCTCCAAAAGCTAATAGGAGTCAGGATTCAACTAACATGGAGTCAAATCGTTGAGATGAGATTGAAGGTGTTGTTGTTGTTGTTGTTGTTGTTGTTCTCGAGATTGAAGATGCACACCCTTCACCCTTTTTCTCCTCTCCAGTTGGGAGGAGATTCTTTGCTCCCTCACGGCATGAACAGCTTGTTACCTTATCATCAATTATAAAAATGAATTCCCAAGTTCATCAAGACATTTTAAAGGACAACTTTCTGCCAATAGATGCTCAACAGAAGTTGGGTGATGCAAGAGGACAGCAAACTGAAGCACAGAAATAAATGAACAAGTGAAATGCTTCAACTGACAACAAATATACCTTCTGAAGTGGTCCAGTCAGAGTCTCGACCTTAACCCGATTTAATATAACGTGGCATGACCTCGAGAGTGATTCACACCAGACAGCCCAAGAATGTTGATGAACTGAAACTGATTTGCAATGGTTCAAAATGGTTTAAAATGCCTCCTGACCATATGGCAATTCTGATCAGCAACTAGAGGAAACGTTTGGTTCAGGT
Source organism: Umbra pygmaea (assembly GCA_016801145.1). Lineage (NCBI taxonomy): Eukaryota > Metazoa > Chordata > Actinopteri > Esociformes > Umbridae > Umbra > Umbra pygmaea. The sequence goes on from JACXGM010000146.1 coordinate 44,638, forward strand.
TATTGCTGCAAAAGAAGGGTCAACTAGTTACTAAATGCAAGAGTTAACATACCTTTTCACACTCATGGGTCGAGAGCTAAAAAAATGCACATCCACATTATTACTCTATGGTAGAAAAGTTGATATGTTATACAGCCAGGCTGCTTAGGATTTATACCAAAAACAGCATGACTTGAGACATTGTAAGATGAAAATGGTAATGATTTAGTAGAAATTAACAAAAGTATTTTTTGTCATCCAACACCATGAAGAAAAGAACTGGCAGTTCAAAAGGAACAGTTGGTGTTAGACCTTCATAAAACTGGTATTGGCTACAAGAATATTCACAAAGGATTGAATATACCACTGAGCACTGTCAGGGCAATTCTAAAAAATTTCCAAAGATACAGAACAGTTGAAAACCTCACGGTTAGAGAACACATACATTTTGCCCCCCAGGAAAGTGTTGGGGAAAGAAATATTTCCTCAACAATAGGGAGGAAGATGGTGAGAGAAGCAACAAAATCCACAAGAAACACTGTGAAAGAATTGCAGGCTTTGGTGGGATCTTGGGGTCACCAGGTTTAAAAAAGCACCATCAAACCTAAGAATGTGAAGGATCTTGAAAGGATCAGTATAGAGGAATGGTCCAAAATCCCTTCAAATGTGTTCCTTAACCTTATCAAACATTTCCTGCTGTTATCCTTGCCAGAGATGGTTGCGCTAAGTACTGAATGAGTGCCAATAATTATGGAACCCTGATTTTGGTGAAGTCTATTTTGTGTTAAATAATTGTATGAGTTTGGTAGGTTCTATTGCAACATTAATAAAGTACAGTGTTTCTCACATGTTGGTGTTTTGGGTTCATCTCTATAATTATATTTGTTTTAAAAGTTGTGCTTTGCCAGTCAGAGGTACCACTGCCAGTACCTATGGAGCCCACTGTACTTAGATGAAGGATGTTCCTATTGGAACAGGAACCATTGTAGATGTAACTATAGACTAGAAGATGTTTCAGAGGGTCAGAATGAAATGAGTGAGCAGCCCAGATACATTCCATACTATTAGTTGGTGTTGATGTGCTCAATTTTATACCCATTCAGGGCGATGATCTTCAGGGGAGAAGCCAGTTACCTAGGTTACCAGCACTACATTGTAAAGTGGTCAGCACACTGATCAATGAGTGGACTTTTGTATAGCATGGTATCATCGAGGTGTCATCGAGGTATCAGCAGCATCAATATGTACAAGGGTTTTACCTGAAGCAAGTGCAACATTGCTAATATGCAATGAGACATAGTTGGCCCAATGACATCATTGTCATATTGTCACATCATAGTGTACCAAAACAATCCGAATATCCTTAAACGAAGAGATGACACTGTTGTGGCTGGGAAAAAACATTTTTAGGTCTGTAGAAGAAAAAATGTCCAGGTTTTATTTTAGTATTTTTTCTAACACATAACAGGATACAGATCTCCTATTAAAATCTGTCAGCGGTAAATGACTGAAGTTCTGCCTGGAGATTCCAATTTGGGGCTTTTGCCAGCTCAGTAATTTAGACCATATGTGGTGAAGAAGAAGCTTTAAAGAGAGATTGACTTCTGCAGCAACAGTTGTTCTGAGTAAATCACCATTCATGTTTTGCCATTTTTTGCAAATGATATCATCACACAAATATCATCCATAGAATATAAAAAATAATTATTACATTACAAGAATACTTGGAGACTTATTCAATCAATCCTGACAAAAATTATGCGGTCAACTTGCAATTTAAAGGGGAACACCGACAATATTCTATAATTTTTCTATGTTCCTAAATCACTTTAATTAATAATTTCAATGTCTCCCTCCTCAAGCAGTTCTCTCTCACAAAGGGAGATCAGAGCCAAGCTATGTGAAGGAACGAGTAAATGTGTGAAAATCACTTTCTCTGAGAAAAAACCTCAGTGCCCAATGGCTTTTGGAACACAACATTTACATTTTGTGACAACAACTGCAAGATGTGCATAAAGCCTGCGAGCTGGCATGTTCTGTCTATAGCAGACAAGTCAGAAAAAGTTAGCTATAAGCCACGCAACCAACATTTATCACATAAAATGTAAGTTGTGTCCCAAAACCATTAGCCTACTCAGGTTTTGTGTTTTCTCTGAGAAAGAACATTTGATTTTCACACATACTCAATATTATAAGTTCTGTCTTAGCCCATTGGACTTTGCCCTGACTATCGATCGGGAAAAGACCCAGAGACAAAGGAGACCAGACCTCGTAAATATTCTGTGGCGGGAACCTTAACCCTCCAGGGTCTTTGAGAGCTTTAGTCCGCCTGGCACAATGTTGACTTTTTGGCCTCTAGAAAGGTCATACTTTGACCTACAGGGAAGTGCCTTATGGTTTTGGATTCAGTAGACCCATAGGTACAACATGGATGAATGAAATCAAACGTCATGGGTCATTGAATTTTGTTTTTTTATATTTATCCCAATAGATTAAAGAACGTATGTATATATATTTTTTTTATGTGTAAAAGCATGTAAAACATGATGAATAAGGCTTTTCAATGCATATTGTCAAGCCCCCACGGCTCCAGGACCAGTGTGCAATGTATTGGGGCCATACAAATTCAACATCAAAATGCTGCACCGAATTCTAACTAGATTTCTATTAGTTTTTAAAACCCAGCTAAATCCCAACTCCAAAAATGTTTGTTTTATGCAGGATGATGTCCTACATGATTGTAAATTTGTTATTTTGTCATTTTCAATTCCAACTTGAGGCGCGATATCTCTAGCTCTGATGAACCCACAGCGATGAGCCACCGCTCATTATTTGCCAATAATGCTCTTCTTTCCAATGGTACCAACGGTAGCTTTAGTTGCTAGCATGTATGGTTTACGAGATAATCGCGTTTGCCACTCTAGAGCGTCACGAAACCAAGGAGAGTTAAAGGATAGAGCTAAACAAGACCCAGACCTTATCAGCTGTTCAACAGAAAGTACACCCATTAGTATCTCAGTTCAAAACAGACATTTAATTACATGATTAAATAATATTCTTCCACACTGGCTACCAGGATTATGATGATACAATATACCAGTGCAAAAGATAGATCTCTGAGCTCCCTTGACTCTGTTTATCATATTGCCTTAAGTTTAATTTCATCTGAATGTTTCAATACTCATTACTGCATTCTTTACAAAAAAAGTAGAATGGACACAGACTAAAATTATTATTACTCTATTTACAACTATGCCTTTCTTCTTTGGCACAAATCTATGTCCCATCAACTCAAACATTTTTCAAGTACAAATATAGTATATTAATCCTCTCACTCTGATTTCAACCTTAGCAGAGTTCCAAAATGCCACCAGTAGCTTACTATCTGCATTTGTTTATGGCACTCTCTCCATATTCTGTAATATAACCTAAGCATAGCTTTTGATGCTATTGACCATCATATTCTTCTCAGGCCCTTTGAGACATTATATGTTTATCTTCAATGCTAGGCTCATTCTTACCATTCAGTCAGATATCAATTTGCACAATTTGACAACAAATCCTTGCTTTCAGATGGTTGCGCTCAACCATTAAATCAAAGAAGATCACCATGGCCTGCCCATAGATTGTATTATTACTGGATATAACCATGTGTGACGTCACCCATTGGATGGTTAAGATCTGATTTGGGTCATCGAATTTGTAGTTACAAGCGAAGACATCTTGGTTGCAGATGTGACGATTTTAGACCAGAGCTAGCTATCTGATCTTTATTGGGATGCTAATGTTGGCTAACGAAAAACGGTATTAAAACAAATTTAAAACAAAATGTAACGTTACTTACCGGAAAAAGTGAACTTTGAGTGTCTTGTCGTACAACCGAATGCCCATAGCCACGCCCTAAACGCCCCTTTGCTTTATGGCCGTTTTTAAAATCAACGAGGCCATTATTCAAAAAATGAACATCATGATAAATTGCAGAAGGCTTTAATCTAGCGATTGAGACCATATACTCATTATGAAAATTATTTTTACCTCAGTAAATCAAGTATACTATGTCTCCCATTCTCATAGACTATTACAGAAACCAAGCTGTTTTGCAACCAGACGTATCTCCCCAAGCTGGAATTCAGAATGCAGGTTTAAGGTACTTCCTCATTTGCGTCAATTTGCCAAACCGGATGCTCACCTTGTGGGCCTGCCTTGTTGTGAAGAGGAATTTGAGCGTGCTGAATTTAATTGCGTTATTATTCTATTTGTAAGTCATCAAAATATATTTAATGTATGCTAATATTATAAACTACAGTTGGATAAGATCTATAACTTGTCTTCAGAGCTAGACGAGATCTAAATAATCTCACTTGATAGCTAGCTAAATGTCACTTTGAGATAGCTAATGGGAAAAATAGTGAGTACGACACACTATACAGCCCCACTGTCATCGTGACAACTAACTACAGTAGACATTTTGTTGTGTACTAATCGAATGACCAAGCAAAACATTTTAATGAGGATTCTGTTCTATGCTGTCAACATCCTTCTTTTAAATTCAGAAAAAAACAAATGATTATGCTTTGATTAAAAACAACTGAGGGAACTATCTAACTACACTGTGAAACTAGACTGGCTTATTCATCATATCAAAACAACCTTTCAAATACATTAGACTGATATTAGACTCTAGGATCTCTCATTCAACACCCACATATAGAACATTTCCATAGCAGCTTAAGGATTACTGCCAAGTTCAGAAATGTACAAATGCAGAAAAACTAATCCAGGCTTTCATTACATCCGGTGTAGATTGCTATAGTGCCTCCAACTTGTACAAAAAGCTGCTTCCTGAGTTCTAACAGAAAACAAAGCGTATGACCTCATTGTTCTATTGTTTCCTCACAGTCTGTTTTTCATGCTCCCACTAACCTTCCCTATGGAATAGCCTGCCAATTTATGTCATGGTGGGAATGAATGTTAGGATCCAACCTCAGAATTATTGTTATCTGATTTCATTAATACTGTTCATACACTACACTTCAATATCATAGTTACTTCCCTAACTCCCTGCCTTTCTCACTAAATATGTATTTTTTTTAAACAAACCAAGCTTTGTTTGTACATCCAGGGCACAAAGCTCCCGTTCCACCACATCCCAAAGATGCTCTATTGGGTTGAGATCTGGTGACTGTGGGGGCCATTTTAGTACAGTGAACTGATTGTCATGTTCAAGAAACCAATTTGAAATGATTCGAGCTTTGTGACATGGTGCATTATCCTGCTGGAAGTAGCCATCAGAGGATGAGTACATGGTGGCCATAAAGGGATGGACATGGTCAGAAAAAATGCTCAGGTAGGCCGTGGCATTTAAACGATGCCCAATTGACACTAAGGGGCATAAAGTGTGCCAAGAAAACATCCCCCACACCATTAAAACTACCACCACCAGCCTGCACAGTGGTAACAAAGCATGATGGATTCATGTTCTCATTCTGTTTACGCCAAATTCTGACTCTACCATCTGAATGTCTCAACAGAAATCGAGACTCATCAGACCAGGCAACATTTTTCCAGTCTTCAGCTGTCTAATTTTGGTGTGCTCTTGCAAATTGTAGCCTCTTTTTCCTATTTGTAGTGGAGATGAGTTGTCCCCGGTGGGGTCTTCGGCTGTTGTAGCCCATCCGGCTCAAGGCTGTGCGTGTTGTGGCTTCACAAATGCTTTGCTGCATACCTCGGATGTAACGAGTGGTTATTTAAGTCAAAGTTGCTCTTCTATTAGCTTGAAGCATTTTCCTCTGACCTCTAGCATCAACAAGGCATTTTTGCCCACAGGACTGCCCTGGATGTTTTTCCCTTTTCACACCATTCTTTGTAAACCCTAGAAATTATTGTGCATGAAAATCCCAGTAACTGAGCAGATTGTGAAATACTCATACTGGCCCATCTGGTACCAACAACCATGCCACGCTCAAAATTGCTTATATCACCTTTCTTTCCCTTCTGACGTTCAGTTTGGAGTTCAGGAGATTGTCTTGACCAGGACCACACCCCTAAATGCATTGAAGCAACTGACATGTGATTGGTTGAGTAGATAATTGCATTAATGAGAAATTGAATGGGTGTTCCTAATAATCCTTTAGGTGAGTGTATAAATCAAAGGGACCTTGGTGGTTTAAAACATAACTACCGTAATTCCTCAAATAAAGACTGGGGCCTTTATTTACCTCTACTGCACAAGGCAACCAGCTTTTATTTGAAGCTGGCTTTTGTTAGAGGCAGGCCTTTATTTCTGATTCCCTCTGTTTGATAAGTATAATTGGCTATATTTTTGTGTAAATCCTTGTTCCAGTTTGTGATAACAACGCAATGCAGCAATAAAAGGCAATCTCAACACTTCTTGTAACCGTTCCAAATCCAATACGTAGTTGAAAAAAGTTGTTGAAAATTCAATCGCTTGCACTGAATAGGAGCCATGTTATTTCCAATGTAGTTACTTCCATCTACCTGTACGTTAATACAAACAGCACCAAGCTGAGTAAAACATACAGCCGCATTGACTGAAATACCAGTAGGACAATTATACTTAGCGATACTATTTCCTACTCCCGAGAGCTGCCATTCAGTAAATGTTCCGTCCAACCCGAGTTGCGACTACCCTGAGTTAGCGTTTTAAACTGGTAGTGAGTAGTGTCACTTGTGCTAATTTAGGTTTGGAACAAAAACCTACGCAATGGCAGCTCGCAGGAGCAGAAGTACCATGATCTGAAAATACCATGAATATATTGTTGAATCTATTAAAGTGATAGAAATGTACATTATGCTTAACTGGAAGAGAAACCAGCCATCCTATTTTCTAAAAACACAGAACCTAAATGTACACTTTTCCAAAAAATCAAATCACCATTCATATACAACTTACAAACAAATACTATTTTACAAATTAGCAAGATTGCAATATAAATGTTAGCCGTTATGTTTGGCGGTAGCCTGTCAGATTGAAGCTGTTTGGAGAAAATGACTCCAAACTCAGCTTTGTCTGAGAGCTGTAACTGCTGTTCTCGACAGGAAAGGGTGGAGTTCATGTGCCAGTGGATAAGTTAGCCATCTAGCTAGCTAGTCTGTGCAATGAAGGTATGTAGGTTTGTAAACGCATATTAGGAGAACATCTTAAAGCAAAACGAGCATGCTAGCTAAATGTATCTTGCTCAAGACATTCTTTTCCCCTTAAGGTTCCCTCAAGGTTCCCAGTAGTACAGTAGGTTCCCCTGAAGGTTCCCAGTAGTACGGTAGGTTCCAAGTAGTACGGTAGGTTCCCCTCTAGGTTCCCAGGAGTACGGTAGGTCCTGAAGTTCTTTCAAGAGGACATGAAGATGGAATCAGAAGAGGCACATTGATTTCACTACATTGTCAGACATCAAAGACTCATAAGAAGCTCTGAGCACCAATATGATGCAATCTAATGGTTGAGTGGAAACTTGACTGCATCCACGTCTGGTTGCCATAGATATTATTCTAATCTGCTGACAGTGTATAATTTTGAGACAGTCACTCTGTCGATAGACAGGGACTGTAAATACTGTACATTTAATTGGGAAAGAGACACACAAACATTATTTCAAAATTTCATTAGCTTGGCGTTGATGCCAGGCAGTTATAATATGTTGCTGGTATATTTTGTCAATACACTTGTTGTCACTGTCCCTTTAAGATATCTGAAAATAATATTAGTGCAATGTATCATGGGATTCTACTAGGACATAGTGAGAGAAACCAGTGAGAGAAAGTCATTACATTGGAAAGGTGTTTGTTAAAACCCAAGTGAGACCCTTTTCCTCTGACCTCATGCTCACATGTACCTACATCACCTGCACAGGAGTCCCAATGCTTCTGAGGTGACAACATGGGGTGGAGGTTTTACTTACACACTTCTGAACACTTTCCTGAGGTGACAACATGGGGTGGAGGTTTAAATTACACACTTCTGAACACTTTCCTGAGGTGACAACATGGGGTGGAGGTTTTACTTACACACTTCTGAACACTTTCCTGAGGTGACAACATGGGGTGGAGGTTTAAATTACACACTTCTGAACACTTTCCTAAGTCTGCAACAATGCAGCTGCCCTAATCGAAGTGGAGTTCCACAAGGCACCATTAAAATTAAGCAACAGATGAGATTTGACCATTGAATTTCATGCTGAGTTCAGAATGTCAATGTTTGCAGATAGTATGAAGGACTGCTGGTTGATATGCAGTTAGAGTAGGATGTGGACAGTGCATTTGTAAGTTATCTATGGTGTGTTTGATGACAATTTGTAACATGATGTCATTTGGTTAATTTTAGAGCATTTAGAGAAATTGAAGTCGCTACCATTATTCTGATTTTATTTGTTGCTATAACTTGTGTTTTTTTGTGCGTTGGTGGTATTTTATCCTAAGTTTAAACAGGAAAAGCAACTCGAAATATGTTCATGTCCTTCGCAGTGGGTTTAAAAACATCTGAGAACACAGACACAGTATTACAGCTTAATAAGTTAAACCCTAGCCTTAACCCTAACACTTGTCTTAACTATTCCCAATGAATGCATAAATGTACATTTTTACTTCACAAAGATAACTTTAAGAAACGTCATAATGACTGACAGCTAATAAATAGGACCACATGGGTTTAATGAACCATAATGCCATCGCACAAGTAAAGGGGCTAAATAATTTTTCTCGCCCAATTTGTCAGTTTTTTTTCAAGTTTGAAATATCCAATAAATTTTTTTCCACTTCATGATTGTGTCTCACTTGTTCTTTCTTGTTCGCAAAAAATTACAGTTTTATATCTGTTTGAAGCCTGAAATGCTGCAAAAGGTCAATGTTCTATGGGGCGCAGATGGCTCAGTGGGTAGGGAGTCAGACTTGTAGTCAGAAGGTTGCCAGTTCGATTCCCGACTGAGCCAAATGTTGTTGTGTCCTTGGGCAAGACACTTTACCCTAATTGCTCCCAGGTCGTTGCTGTAAATAAGAAATTGTTCTTAGTCAACTTACCTGGTTAAATAAAGGTAAAATTAAAATTCAAGGGGGCCGAATACTTTCGCAAGGCACTGAATATAAGGGCAGCAACCATTATTAATGTTGGAGAGGTTACTATTCACTAATCTGTAATGTGCATGTATGCGCCAGGAATACATGTCTTCAGACTAGCGAGAGACTGTGGATTTCTTACTTTTTCACTTGCATACTGAGTTGTTGACTGTGAACCACTTGAAAGTGGTCTCAGTTATGTCATATCATTCTGTGAGAAGTTGCACAGACTGATATTTTCTACACTTTACATGGCACTGAAAGTTTAGGAGAAATAATACTGGAAATTAAAGGTTATGTTATTTGATTCATCCTGATTACTGTTTGTTTTTACTTGTTGCCTAGAGACTGATTTAATTGCCACATTTATTCCTACTTAATAGTCAAGAAAATTACCCCAAAATGAATTCCCCAACCGTGTTGGAATTTAATTATCGCATTTAATCTTTTTTTACATAGATTAACCTCTTCTCAAACTTTATGAAATAGGTGGTTGGATGGACATTGAATCAAGACACCAACTTCATGAAAGTCATTGTTTTCACTTAAAAAATTGATTAGGTCAGTAACAAAGTCAAAGTTGTGTTGTAGTTGTTGAGGTTTGGCCCTTCAGCCTGTCCCTACCACCTGGCACAGTTAAAGTCAATTATGCTTATTGTGCAATAGACGGTAAAAGAAAACAAAATTGTGATGAAGTTGAGAAAAGAAGAATATATATTTTCCGGGCTTTAAATGCATGAGATCGAGAAATAAAATGTAAAAACGTGCTTAAAATACTTCGATTAAAGAAATTACTGTTTTATTTGAGGCAGTTATTGTTTGTATTTATATTTTCGACAGTCAATGAGATGGCTGGGTAGAGTTGACTAAAGGGAGGGTTTGAGCTAAGTTAAAGTTCTTACTCTCGCCCCAGGGTAGGCAATGCAGGACCAGTTATTTAGTCACGCTGTGCATTGACAAATCTTTTTAGTTGATCATCATTCATGTTAAAATATTTTTGACTACCTTCTTTTCCTTCCCAATATTGGGATTTTCCACTGTACCTACCACCCCGTCTCGCAGCAACTTCCATTGGACATGGGCAAGTTGAAAATGACTGTTTCTTTCCTCCTAGGGCAATACACTCTCTCTTTTTTTCTATAATACCAGTACTCGTTTTGCTTTTTGCATGTCCCCGACACTACTGGTGCACAATGAGACAAGACAATCTCTGCTGGCAATGCCAGCCTGGAAATACATGGCCAATATGCAATTAAAACTTTTTGTCATAGAAATTAAATCTATAGAAGCATTATTAAACTGTTTTGGTCATGCGATTAGTACACAAAGTGTACTTTTAGTTGTCACGGTAACAACACGGGTATCTGTATAATGCGGAAGTAGGGAACTAGATCTTTGCAATGGAATGGTACATGTAAAAATGGATGCTGCTCTGACCATTCTGCTACATTTATTTGCATTGGAATGGCACTTCTAATCATTCAATTTCTATGTGTTTTGTACATTGCTGCTTGAAAGTACTGTATATTAACCCCTTGTGAAATCATAGATTATTTTTTTGTGTTTTTCACCAGGAAATTTGCTTTCAATCAGAATACCTATTCAAATACAATTTTTTGTGACAAGTTTATATTTACCAATTCCATATGTTTGGTTCAGAGGAACTCATGCATGTACTAGAAAAACAAATTACTGTATAATAATGAATAATAATCATATAATCCAAACAATAATAGTCATATAGCTACAGTCATCTAGTGCTTGCCACATAAACCTATGATCAACATTAACGTTTTTAAATATATCTTAAATGTATTGCTTCACACATGCTCAATGATTTGAACACATTTTGGGAATCAATCAAGTCCATAATGTGTGCATGGCTACAACCTGACTGCGTTGTTGAAGCCAGAGACCGTTAATGGTAGGGTCTGATATGGTTTGTGAGGACCAGTGGATTGCATGCCAGGATTGTAAACGATAGCCTCCTGACCTACCGTCACTTTGTTATCTTAAAACTTAATGGCGACGTGTCAGATCAGGGCTCGGGACACATTTATGATATTCTGTGGATTTATGGCAGTATGGATTCAGACACCACCTGGCATGGATTGCCACCTCAAGCCATTCAGGAAAGTGCAGGTGCAGAAACAGCGGTGACATAGGTTGCCGTGAGGGGATAGGACGACTGTAGAATTCAATAGGATGTCTACAGGTGTCTGGGTTTAAAGAATATATCATGCATGGGAACATTTCTTACTTTGGTCTCTGAGTGCCCCTAAAACAACTTTTTTGATCTGGTTAAAGACAGTGACATTACCTATTGAGCATGTCAAAGAATATTTACAGTTTACTATTCTGTAGGTTTTGAAGTCAAAGAAAAGACTTACCAGTTGTACATTTTATGTACATGAAACATACTTCATGCAAATTTACAAAATGGGGTTGAGGAAAAAAATTCTCATTTATAAACTGTAATTCTATCATGTAATTCATGTTATTCTCTCCAATTTATAATATTTTGTCATATGAATTTTATTTATTTAATTGTTTTTTCCCCTTGTTTTTCTCTCCAAATTCCCACTGACCCTGCCTTGTTGGCAGCTCCGCAACTCCTTGGACAGATGCAGGATTGTGAGGGGTGCTCACATGGTTCATCAAACCACATGTTGCAGAGCAACCAATTCTTTTCACACTGCTCATCCAACACGGAATCCTTAAGTCAGATCACAGGATGATTACGCTCACCAACTATACTTCCGCGATTGAATTTACAGGTGCCAGATCTGCAAACGAGTTGCTGGAGAGCTAAGTGGCAAGGTAGATGATTCGCCTTATCTACCCCAAATCCCTGGCAGCGCTATGCCAATTTGTGCTGCCTCGTTCTGGAGGTAGTGTACTTGGACTACCAACACCGGGCTGAGGACACAGAGCTGTCAGAGGAAGAAGACCGACTCCCTGCTTACTTTGGCTCCCTGCTTACTTTGGCTCCCTGCTTACTTTGGCTCCCTGCTTACTTTGGCTCCCTGCTTACCTGATCAGCAGGAGAGCTGGTGATGACGTACCTAGTTTCCCCAACCATTTTTTTTGGCGGGGGGAATAAGTGCCATTACACCGGGCAGGAGCAGCGGTTAGTCCAGCTGGCGGGACGAGAAGCCAAGCAACTACAGGGCTGATCTGGGAGGACTACACGGACCTAGGGCTCTGGTCATCGAACAAGGATGTCAAGGAGGACGGGCACGGACAACGGGTCTGGTCAGAGGAGGACGAAATGGACGGTGAGGAGGACAAGGGACAAGCTAGTGTCCTTAGCCGGCTAGATGACTATCCACCTTCCATCCAGGTAGTTAAATACACTATAGCCGGTCTGTTAGCCTCATATCCTAGCCTAAGCTAGGGAGCAGGCTAGCGGCATCCTCCACACAGGTCCCATCAGTCAGACAGCCTGAACTGCCAATTATCATCATGGACTTTCCACTATAGACCGGCTCAATACTGAGTGACTTTATTCCTGAACCTTTCGCCGGCCTCCCCCCCCACTTCTCTCCTTGTGTTGGTGGTCACCCTCCGGATGGGAAGGGGGTCCATGCATGGCTGGAGCTGCACCATTGTAGGGTACTGTGACAGGGCCCCCTCCTGGAGGGCTGGAGTCATTGCTCTAGGCCACAGACTCCATTTTGTGTATAGCGTGATGGCACACCTGAATTCTTATCCATTTTGTGTATGTTGTTCTAATCAGAATCAGCATTTCCTGCATCATTACTATTTTATTATTATTATATTGCTTAGTGGTTCCCAAACATTTTGACAGTCCTGTAGTATCTCAGACATTTAACATCCAGCTGCTCCACCAAGGTTAGCAACTCCCTCACCCCCCCACAAACACACACACACACACACACACAACAGTGTTTGTATACATATTATTCAGCCATACAGACATAGTGAGTCACCAATCATTTTGCTCTTTATACAATTGGCATTTAGGTGCCCTCAGCGTGAAATTGTTAATTGCTTTGTGTTACATGTAGCATTTTAGTGTCTATTATACAAGAGTATCTACAATTTTATTTGGCTCATCAAAGCCCTTTTATTTTTTTGTTTTTTCATAAACACTGTTTGGTTTCATTATTCTCACAGGGTTGGACATTCTTTAGCCCGGGGAACTGCTGTGCTATGGATGGGTTTTAGAGTGAAAACAGAAGATAACCAGAGTTTCTTTGTGCCTGTTGGTGATCTGTGTTGTGCGCGTATTCCTGTAAACTGTGCACAAGACCGTGTCTGTTCTACACCACACAAGATCCAACTTGTCATCCTGTTGAGAATTGATGGCTGAATAGTTGCGGTAATTACTATGACACAACAATTCATCAAGGTAATGCATGACAGATGGACACTGAGAGACTGAGGCACCACTGATATACTTTTCCTTTTAATGTGGTGAGCACAGGACATTAACAGAGATGTATGATGCTCATTTGCAGAGCAGACATTTTGTGTTTACACCATTTTGCGTTTACAAAATTTCATAGCCCATGTGCAACATGAGTACACATTTTTTTAACTAAACCTCAGTGTCATATTTTAGAGTATCTTGGCTTCATTTTATCGAATGTCAGTTTCGATGCAATGATTGTAACTGACAGACCCAGGTACAGTAAGGCTGTAGAAGGAACTTAATACATTGAATAACATCCTTATCCACACTATGAAATACAAAAAGTTTCACCATAATCCAAAGGTTTTACTAGTTCTACTTCTACTTGGAACAAAGAAATACATTCTACAGATAAATCAAATTTAATGGGGAAAATGTGGTAGTTTTATTCAATACCTGAAAAGTGTCTTTTTTGACATTATGTGGAAAGATCAGCCAAGTGTGGTGCCCATAGAAATGGAATGTATAGAAAGGCCATTCCAATTAAAATCAATGTAGAAGAATGGTTTTTATGTGTACCATTCCATTGCAAAGATCTAGCAGCCTACTTCCGCATTAAACCGATTTGCGTGTTGTCACCGTGACAAATAACAACAATCGCCATTTTGTTGTGTACTAATCGAATGACCACGCCAAGCAGTACAATGGCCTTTCTATCCATTCTATTTCTATGATCCGTTTGTTATTTCAGGCAGCAGCAACTAGCATTTTAATAAATTTGATGGCACGTAAATTAACACGTGGAATATTTTACATAATCAATGTGAAATTCGGCGCGCCCGTACAAATTAATGGAAAGTTACAAAGTGCATCTTTAAATGACAGTAATGGGTAGAACATATAACATAACACAACATCTGCTTTTTTGCTGTTGTTACTTTTACCAAATTTTTCTCCCTGTCCAGTTGAGACTTGTTGGCATTTTCACAACTAATTTAACAGATATGGAACGGTGATTCTCCGACCACATGTCGCCAAGCTGTCCCATTCTTGTCACACCTTTGGTCAACACACATGCAGATTGGCTGTGCCAATTTGCGCTACATTGGTCAAAGAAACTGTATTTGCGCTCGATACCGTGGCCACCGTAACAATGTGCAGGTTTAGCAGTCAAGTAACTGATGTCCAAAAAAATCTGTGACTTCACTGGTGTCCATAAGGATGCGAGTTTGAATCCCTGACAACCAAGGTGAATGCTTGAGCAAGATAGAAAACCTTAAATATTAACACATCCAAGAAATGTCAGAACCCATGAAAAATGCTTGAGAGAAGCCGTGCTCTGGAGAATGATGAACGATGCTGGGAGACTAAAGGAGTTCATGACCTTTTCAGGCCACATCGTTCATCAGTAGCAATATAAGTGTGAACAGGTGTGATGTGGCCAGTGACAGCAGGAGTCTTGAAGCACATTGGTAACAACACCAGGTGGACTGTGGACAGGGTCATCGGAGTTGTCAGTCTGGGTACAACTGAGGGATATTGCTCTTGCTCAGGTTCTACAAATATCTAAAAGGACACCAAAAATAATTTGTTGGATGACACATTTGTCTCTAAGTGTCAACTCTTTTATCACAATAAATGCAGCCATTAATCTAAGATTTAAGAACAGATTTAAATTACTCAACTATCTAATATTTTTACTATTTTTGATACTGTATCCTCAGTGAACTTTTAGCCTTAAGGTGTTTCTGGTTAACTGGGCCTTTAGATGGGCTTTGTGTTTCATTCTATTAAGGCTAATTTATTATTGAAAGCCTGATTATACAATATTAACAGAAGAACTGTTTATTATTGAACATTTCTTCTAAAATTTCTTTTTATTTTATTAAAATTAAAACACTAAGGACTTGATTGTATGTCAGTAGCCTGAGTTGGTTAGATCTGATTACCAATTACTAGCAGCTGGTGTTAATGAGTAATCTGGGGCTTTAGAGTGCAGTGTGGTTCAGTAATGTATTGTTTGTGTTGGAGTTGACTCTCCTGTTACATTTGGATTACCCATGGTTATGCTTCCTTTGATTTGGACTATGTAAATATATTCTACTATTGTGCCTTCACCACTGATCCATGTCGTAAGTAGATTATTTTGGATTGTTGAGTCAGGCGTATATAGATATAGACGCGTCTATATCTATATATCTAAACATATCTATATGTCTCTATATATCTCATTGTGCAACTCCATTCTTGTCCGTCAGAAATACTGGAATGCCATTGTGTTTTGAATCCGTGTAAAGCTGGATTTACACCAGGCCCGGCAAAAAATCACAGTACGGCATCGTAATGCAGACACACGTGTACACCGCAATCAACATCGTAATCAATCTTCCGCATCTACGAGATGGTGGGAAACATTGCATACAACTGTCCTTCTCCAGCAAAGCGACTTGGCAGGAGCATTTTTCAGTTTAGTGTTCATTGACAATACGAAAACTATCTACTGAGCTGTCAAATCTTTTCTTGCAATCCCATAAACCCATTGGTGAAAGCGACGTTAGCTCTCCCTCGTGGTAAATCAACTCCCGGTTCTGGTGCCGTACGGCAAAGCATCGCACAATTTGGATTATTTCACATTAACATTTGCAATCTGCTATTGTGCTTTCAATATAATGACAATATAATTTTCTAAACTTTTTGGTGGCCCACTCATTAGAATTTTTTTTTATTCTGCCAGTGAAAAACAGCAGCCTGTGGTTTTTATTATCTTGAATCTATAAATAAAGGTTGCCTTCAAAATAATTCTTAATGATGTTGCAAAACACAAATATCTGAATCTTAATTTGCAACAATTTCTTAGTCTCATCTCGAGATAAAGCATACCCAGACTATAGTACATCCATACATAAATACAGTAGGTGTCCTCATGTGAGAGTTTTTAAAATATAGTTTTGGCATTAAAATGAGATCTACAGAAGCCAGTGTTAGTATTGGAGTAGCAAATGCACCCATGCAGATTCATTGTTGATTTCATTATGTAAATAATATCAAAATGCTAAAGATATTGCTATCGATAGACCACTTCCCCCTCTACCCAGTACAGCTGAAGCCATTTCAAACAAAGTACCAACTGAGTATTAATGCAACTCAGATTGCCTTGGCTTCACATTGCTGCAGACAGCTTTACAGTCTGATGTATCAACTTATGAATCACACAGTTGACAGCTTATCCTGGCTCCACATTGACTTCTGAGTCCTGTCATGAGCTCAGGCTACATTTGTTAGGAGCCACATACTTTGTGTATTGTAGTGACCCCTTTGCCTTTCCATAGAACGCCACCACGGTGGCATAATCGATTTGTTTTAGTAAATAACCAAAATGTCCCTTGTTTTCATTATTAAGACAAAGTATTTATTTCCGTTCGTAATACAACAAAATTCAGCCACTTTGTTTCTATGGATTTCTACTACTTGCTTCTCATAAACGAAAAAAACATAATCATCTACTGCACGTTCAAAAACCGTTTGCTTCTCCATTCATGCCACCCCTGAGTGCAATTACCTCTTGATTATAATACCTTACATGACAATGATCTACTGCCCCAGGTGGTGGGAGGTTGAAACCAAACAAACAAACACACCAAAATGGCTCTTATGGATTGGGCGTTTTAAAATGCCTGTTAAGGGGATGAGGTTATTCCTGTTAAATTGACTAGTTCAGCTTGGCCCGTTCTGACCCGGTTCATAGGAAAACACCACACGTGACCCGTTATTGTTGCCAACCTGACATACAGACAGAAGGCGTTGCCCTCTTAGTGTAAGAAGTGTGTTAAGTTGTGAAACAATTCCGGTGCAGAGCCCTGGGGCCTCCTTTGTATAACTGCTCTATAATTATGAGGAAATCCATTATACCATGTAAATTACATGCTACAGTAAATGTACTCGTAAAAGTATCTGCTCATGCAAAAATATACATGCCACGTGCCATTTATATACATTTGCCTGACCTGTTATAAATCAGACTCATAATAAGTTGTGCACATGTTAACAAGCATTAAACCGTTTTATGATATGAGACTCAGTAAATTCCATCTTCCATCACACAGCAATACTGTACCATGCTTACCTATGTTGCCTTCTGTTTTCTATATCAGATCATTGATCCAGTGTCGTTGTGTTACATTCACGTCAAACAAACATGTCTTTTTATATTAACAACCTCATACAGTGTGTTTTGTTTGGGCACACTGAGTTAATTATACTGTTGTACAGTGCGTACTTTAGTTGCTTGATGCATCCCTGAGCAAGAAAGTTAAAAAATATGTATATTTGAGTAACATTTAACTCTAGTTACTCTGTATAAGAGCATCTGCTAATGCAGTAGTTCCCAAACCTCTCCTCGGGGACCCCCAGACAGGCCATGTTTTTATTTTCACCCTGAAATGACACAACTGGTTCAACTAGTCAACTACACATTACACCTTTGACTAATTGAATGCGGTGTGCCATTTCTGGGTTAAAACAAAAATATGGCCTGTCTGGGGGTCGCCGAGGAGAGGTTTGGGAATCACTGTGCTAATGTATGTGATATACATCAATGTTTTTTTAAATGGATCTGTTTTTGCTTGTCATGCTCTAGTGACTCCTTGTGGTGGGTCTAGCGCCGGTGAGCTCAGTTATGGATGCTGGCTGACATACAGCTCTGCAACAAATTAAGAGACCGCTGCAAAATCATCAGTTTCTCTGGTTTCACTAATGATAGCTGTGTGTTTGGGCAAAACTATTTACTGACAAATCTACTGACAAAATCTGTCACAAATTCTAAATAAAAATATTGTCATTTAGTGCATTTATTTGCAGAAAATCACAACTGGTCAAAACAAAATAAAAGATGCAGTATTGTCAGGCATCAAATAATGCAAAGAAAACGAGTTCATATTTATTTTATTTTAAAAGCAGTGCATTATGGTAAAAGTATATTGTAAACCGGGGCTGGCCCTGGCCAATTTGCTGCCCTAGGCAATATTTCACCTGGTGCCCCTGGAACTACAGACAATTCCACGAGTGATCATTGTGTTCATACACTCACACAGAAACATACTGCACAGCTTTGTCTTGTTTTTCTATATTTTGGAAATAAACATATTTGCATATTAGATCTGTTTTGTAAAACAAACCCTTACATTTAGTCTGTGCATTTTGATAGTCATTTTATTAACCAATCGGATTTAATGCTGCACAACGCGAGTAAAAAGGCCAGTGAGACAGATATCCGATGAAATTTTCAGAAGCACTTGATAAATATATCTGGTTGCAAAATCAATACACAAATACGAAAATGCATATAAATAGAAAAAAAGCAGTAACTGAGAAAAATGGGATTTCGTCTATGACTACATAATTATTCTCTTGCGCGAGAAAATTGTAGCCTAATGTTCTTCTCTCTTTGCCACCGTCTGACTCAACATAAGAAATACTTTGAAATCCATGTTTGAGAACACTAGTGACGTATATTACCTGCGTACATGAATACCTTTTAATTAAATGTGGAAGTAAAAAAACTCTTCTGTGTATCGTTTTGAATAGGCAACGTATTTTGACAAGTTATGTGCGCAATGACTGTGCGTCGTCGAATGGATTAAACCAGCACACGGTTGTGCCAGTACCCAATTTTGATGTACTTCTGTGGGCTGATCTCATCTGATGATTGATTATCAATCCCCTTATTCATCCTATGCAACGCAATATAGCTAGTTAACCCTTGTGTAGCAGTTTTTTTTAACGGGTCGTTTTTCCCTGAATGCCCCGAGGCAAACCGAATGGATAAAATATTTGGTTGATAAAAAAATGTGAACAGTTCTGTCGGAACGAAAGCCGTGAACTCGACCCACTATTCTAGACTAATATTATATCAACCATGTGAAGCTAACAAGTGATTATGTGACTTATTTTAATCCATCCCCTTTCATGCTAGTAGCTACAAACTTATCCTGGCTTCTCTGCAGTCACGACTTCCTCCAGACTTGAGATGCTGCAGGACAGTTCACGACAGATGGGCTGGCTGCACGCGCAGTTTCCACGTGATTTTCTATTGAATTGTAACACTAGAGGACGTGAATTCTCCAAAAAAGTATCGGCCATAATCGGCGAGCAAAAATGCAAATTAATAATTATTCTGAAAAATTGCTATCGGCCATAATTAATCGGCGAGCCTGATTAATAAGCAGACCTCTAGTTACAACCGTGTGTGTGTGTAATAGAATTAAGCCAATTCAAATAAAAATACCATTAATAGTGCATCGTCAAACTAACTGCTATGCTTAATGCAACATAGATAAACTGATCATACATCACATTACCACTATCTTTATCCCGTTTTCTTCCTCTTCTTTTTTTCTTCCCTGGGCACCAGAGGGCTTCAGTCTTTTTGACATAATGATAACTTATCAGTGAATTCTGCCATTCGTCACAATCACAAACAGGTAACTGATGTCTTTTAAGTGCAGCAGGGCGGGGGGAGATTGATGCGTCACACGGACCTGGGTAAATCGGAAAAAGCAATGTAGTTATGTTTTTGTGGGACGATCGCTTTTTTTTGTAATATTTTAAATATAGTATTGAAGTTGTATTGTTTAAAAAATAACTAAAAAAACACTAATTCGGGCACCCCAAGGGATGGGCATTTGCCTATTCCGCCTATGCCACGAGCCGGCCCTGTTGTAAACTATAGGCACTGCCTGACTAGGAATTAACTAAGTGCCGTAGCTGTCTTTTTTTTCAAGATGGTACATTAAAACAGGTCACCTTAAAAAAATATAATATAAAATATAAAAAAATGTACTAATATTTTGCATTAGAGAATGTGAAGATGCTATAGATGGAAGACAGTGTTAAAGCAAGAAAAATGGACGGATACCTTCAGGGTGAAACAAAGCATCCTTTCTTTACCACAGAAAGTGTTTACAGATGTGCTGTCAGTTTTGAGTTCTTATCTCAGAACCAATCACAGATTATTTTGTTAGTAATACATTTTGTAACATCTGAGAACGAACAAATAATCAGGATAATATTGTCTTGAGGGAATCCTTGTCCTTTTATTGTAAGTGAAGCTCCATTGCACTTAATTCAGTTTTTCCAATATGCTCTGTATGTGTTCACTATACATTAAAGGTGCAGTGTGTAGAATCCAATATGCTCTGTATATGTTCACTATACATTAAAGGTGCAGTGTGTAGAATTCAAGCCATAACAATGAAACTACATTCTCATTCCAGCCGACCAGATTTCAAATGCTATAAAACTGTATTCCTTTATATTACAAAATATGAAAATGAGGTATATCAATTTACAATGATTCCATACACAATGCAATGCTTCATCACAAAAAAGCACAGACTAAAAAAAATATGAACAGACCAGGACATGCCATTTGTCATATAATTTGGAATCACAAATTATTTTGTCATTTTCCGCTTCAAACAACAAAATATACATTGCATAGTGTAGGAAGTAATTGTCACATCTAAAATTTCAGATTTTTTAAATAGGCTATCAGGAAATAACTGTTCTACAGCTTTTGGAAGCTAGTCACTGAAAGTGAAAATAGTTCTGTTTTCCTTCATCAAAATTCTACACAGTGGCCCTTTAAGTGGAGAAAAGGTATTGTCTATGTTCTATGGCCCAAAGTGCACATACATAGTTGCCAAATGTCTGTGTGTAACATTGTTTTATGTTGTAAATGTCCGTCATGATGATGTGTCTAAATAACCTGACCAGATGTGATTGATAGAAAAGTACTTTAAACAAACAAAGGTCTTCTAAGTGTGTATATCTTCAATACATCTTACAGAATGGATAAGTGAACCTGTTTTCAGTGGATGTGTTATCCACATTAGCTAACAGACATTATAAAAACAAAATAGTTGTTTCTTGTTATCTAGTCGTGTAGCCTTTTTCAATCTTGACATGTAAAAGTACTTCTAACTTTACATATTAAGCAGCTTAAATCAAATTTACCATGAGTATTAAAAGACTGTTAAATCCTCTTCACCATTTTGTCAGTATAATGAAATGTTTTTTTGTTTACTAAACATCATCATTAGTTGTTTTAAATTAAGCAAGTTATATAAGCAAATAAAATAAGTTAAATAAACATTGGTCTGTATAACTTAATCACTTTCTAATGTTGTTATGTATTGTAGTTAACTAGTATGTTATTGTTTATTAAGCATTAAATATTTGGAAACTCTAATATAAATATGCTTGCAAGTACTTTGTACCAGCATTAATAAGACCGGCTGTGCAAACTGCTCAACCATCCAACATTAGCAGGGGCTAATTAATTATTAATTAACACCACACAGTAAGCTGCTTTTTTCTCTCAGTGTGAGAAGTAATGGTGGACATTGGTGTTCCTCTCAATGAATGTTAATTTCTCTGACAGTTTTGACAACAGTTCATCATTATCAATCATGCCTCGCGTCACAACAAGCTGTGTCATAGAAATGCAGAAATGTACTTTTATTTCTTTATAAATTAATACTACATTTTTGTAAAATCATCTTAAAATGTACAACTGTTGTACTGGTATTACCCACAATGCAGTAGAAACATTCAACATCAAAGTTATCTTAAAGTAAAAAAATGTATTCAACACAACTGTAACTTTGCCGTAGTTGACTAAACTTTCGGGATCTGAATAGAATTTTAAGTTCAGACAAGTGAATGACTTTTACTTATCATAACTTTATATTTTTAGTCAACACAACTGTAACCTTGCTTTAGTTGATTTGACTTCTTGAAACTCAATGGAAAGTTCCATAGCTACATAAATCATATTGTATTCAACTTGCATTTGTAAGTTAAGACAAAGTGCTTTTAGTTATCATAGCTTGACATTTTTTGTCAATGCAATTGTAATCCTATTGTTTCTGTTTTTAATGTTGAGTGAAAATGTTGTTTTTGCTAACTGACCTTGATTTTATGTTTATATATTTTGATTGGGTTGATGTCAACGCAACATGATTTGTCAAATCAAAACATTTTTTACATTTAGTTGAATTGGTATGGATAAAATGTGTTATTTTGACTTAATCGCAAAAACATTGTTTACAGTGCAAATTAATAAAATCCCAAACTAAATATTTTGCCAAGTGTTTGTACACATGAAAAATGGTGTTCAGTTTGAAGATGCAGACAGCAAATAGACACTAGTCAAAACATCAACATGTTGAACATAGAAAATATGGAGATAATTTTGATTCACTGGTGTTTGTAAGTAGTTTAGGCCCCATGATATTTTGAATGATTTAGTGAGAGAACCTTATAGCAGATGGTGTTATCTTTTCAAGTCAGATCCAACAATGATATCATGCGGTTAGAATAAGTATAACAAATGTATTACGTATTGGGTCATCAAAAGACAATTTTTAGATAACCAATGAAATAGCCTGATGGTAACTAAGACATACTTGGTATTTACATTCCTAGAAGAACAAATGATAGTGAATGTTATCTAAAATAGATCAGGTTTTTCCACAAAGAGACTGTTTATGAAAATGTCTCACAAATATTTAGTATTCCAGACAATATCAAGAGATGGTATTTATTTAGTATTTACATTTTGTGTGCTTAAATCAATAGCAGTGGGCTGGTATCAAACCCATATGGCTGCATTATACGTGAATGCAGCATCTAATATCTGTTGCTTGTTCTTTATGAGAATACAATACAGTCACAGGCATTGAATAGGTGCAGATCATGATCTTTACATGGGCCAAACGTTCAACAACTTTAGTTTGGAGATCTGTGACAAATCCACTGCCACTGTAAAAAAAACATAACAGGCAAAGTCAGTAGTTGTACATGTCTAAATAGGACACTGTTTGTCTCTTGTCACTGCGGTTGTCAGGGTACTGAGGAGAGGACCCAGAAGCAGACCAGACAACGTAAGTATAAACAGTGTGTTTTATTGGTTGTAGTCGATGAAGAGAGATGGTTGGAATATATTTCTGAGGGAATGTGTCTCCAGGTAGATGGAAGAGTGGTCGGTGGTGATGGTAGATGGTCCAGTGAAGGAGTTGGAGAGTAGTTCCAGGATTCCAGGTGAGTGAGAAGGTGAGTGGTGGCGGGCACGCAAGGGCGTAGGAACAGGGCGGGGATGGGGGGGACATTAGACAGGCAATGTGGTCCCCCCCAGTAATAAGAACAATTTGTGAAAAAAATATGGTGTCCCCCCAATATCAATCTCGTTCCTAAACAGATGCAAAAACAAAATTACTGACTAGGCAAAACAGTAGCTGAGAAAAACAGAGGCAGATGGATAACGGGCAAGAATTCTGAGGCTTGAATCGCATGTAGAACATACTGGTGTGACTTAACGATCCAGCGGTGAGAGGATGTCAGGTCTTTCCTTAAATGGGGTGACTGGTGATCGGGAACAGGTGAGGTGAATTAGCTGGCAGGTAGAGGAATGGGTGGCCCCGCCCACTCCTCCTAGAACAGCCAACATCGAACAAAACAAGACAGACAACAAAGAAACAGGGCTCAGGGGGCAGGGTTCGTGACAGGGGTTCAGTTAAATGTTATCAGGTTGCCGTGGCTATTTTTTACTAAGCACAGCTGTCTGTTTAGTTAGCAATCTGTTGAGCTGCTTTTGCAGTCTGGTCAAAGCATGTGGTTTTTGATGGCATGGAAATAATTAAATGCAGACTCATTCAACATATATAATTATCCCATCCTTTGGGTCTTGTAAACATTACGCAAAAGTCATTCTCGGATTCACAAAGCACTGTGATATCCAGGATAGAAAAAAGATACAAATCCATTTGAATCCAGTGTGAATGAATGGTGCCTCTCAAATCCTTAAAAAATGAATATACTTTTTTGGGGCAAAATTCCAAGTATGCTCACTAAAGAGGTGCAACAGAGCATGAGGATGTCCAGACAACACATTAAACAGCCAAATGTTTACGTGGACACCTGACCATCTCCTCCTGTTGGACTTTCCAAAACCATGCGCATTAATATGGAGGTCACCAAAAGACCATTTATAAGGTCAGGCACTGATGCTTCACAGGAAGGCCCACAATCAACGTTCCAATTCATCCCATCTCGATGACCTCAGCAAGATTCATATTTACAACATTATCTTTGTCGTCAGCAGGAATCATACTTACAACATTATCTCTGGCCTCAGCAAGATTCATATATACAACATTATCTTTGTTGTTAGCTGGAATCGTACTTACAACATTATCTCTGGCCTCAGCAAGATTCATATATACAACATTATCTTTGTTGTTAGCTGGAATCGTACTTACAACATTATCTCTGGCCTCAGCAAGATTCATATATACAACATTATCTTTGTTGTTAGCTGGAATCGTACTTACAACATTATCTCTGGCCTCAGCAAGATTCATATGTACAACATTATCTTTGGCCTGTGTAGGAATCATATTTACAACATTATCTTTGGCCTCTGCAGGATTCATATTTACAACATTATCTTTGGCCTCTGCAGGATTCATATGTACAACATTTTCTCTGGCCTCAGTTGTTTATCTCCAAACATTACAGCAACTGTATGAAGTATGACACTGCCAGCAGATGTTATCAAATGGTTGGAACCAATGATAAGACAGGGTTGGAATCAGGATGCTCCACTAACCAGCCCGCGGGGCCTGGGGCCTGGGTAGTTCGTGACAGACCACCCTTTGTGTTATGACATCAATCTCAGTTACAGTTGAAGACATTGTCAGCTTGTGGCCGAAGGCACTGTGGCTGATTGTGAATAGTACTACCTGTAAAACGCATGTTCAACATTCTTCTGTTTGTTGCCTTGAAATTAAATAAACAAACACATAAAGTTTAATGGATCCCTCATGGATCGGTCTTTTTTCTTTGGGTTATGTTTATCTTGATTGGGACATGGGTGTCAGCAGGCATCGCTCCCCAGGTCTGACACATCCAGGTTTCCATTACCTCTTCAAGCCAAGAGCCCCAGATGGTGAGCAAACACATCTTAGCTGGATATTACATCATGTACATACATATAGGGACATATAGGGAGATTTGAAAAATTCCCCATAAAATGCCTCTGTTATAAATGGGGGTATATCGCCTACCTTTTTTCCATAGCAGATACAATAATTACCAAAAAAAACAGTAAAGTATAAGATTTTAAATTCACTTGAATTCTAACATTTTAAATAATGCGTAAAACGTATTTGCATGCAATGAAGTAGTAAAAAAATGCTAATTTTCCTTGCTTGTGAAACATGTATTGTACATGTTGATAGACAAGTTTCAGTTTAACTTGAAAACAATAATTTCCCTTAATTCAATGACCAAAGTTCAATAGCTCATTGAGTGATGGCTGTCAAGCTGTAGTGTTTAGCTTGGATGAGGCCCAGGATAAAGGGGCACTAGCCTCTAATTATTGGCTGTGTTGAACTTTCCACAGTCAGTCACTCAGTCTGGGATCAACAACTCTGTCATTGCTAATCTCATTGGTTGCCAATCAAAATTCACTGTGGATTCCACAAATTCCTGTGTTGTATTTGGAAATATGATGTGGATAACACTCATATTTTATCAATTCCAATTAATAGTTTCCAATTGTCATACTACAGTAAGTAGCTTTTTTCCATATGCATGCATATTTGCATTTCACAGAAAATAAATAAATAATATGTTCTATCAGACAAATATGATTTTTTTTTTACAGTTTTCACTGGCAAAATCAGAATAATTTGAATTGCTCTGCAAATCTTAAGCTTTTAGTTTATGTAACCCCTAGCTCTCCAAATTTTAACTCTGTTTTCTTTGGTGTTAACAGTAAAACAGATCTATGCTACATGAAGCTCAGTGAAGTTTGTGTGTGTGTCCTTTTTCCCCGAACACACACAGGTGTACGGCCTCACTAACACTGAATATTCCACAGCAAAATGTTCAGTTCCTTACCTCACCTGACCCTAGAGCGCTCACATCTGTTGAGATGAAAGCAGAAAAGAAACATTTTACACACCAAAGGGGAATCACAGAGCATGCCGGGCAAAAAACAGCATTGCGGTGCCTCCATTTCCTCTAATTTAACTCGTTGTGAGTTTAACAGGATAAGCGATGACAGATGAAGAACTAAACATCACTGCAGCGTTGTAGAGGATACCCTTTTGGGAGGTTACACAGCTGTTTAAAGCACAGGGATGTCCAAGAGCTAGAAAAGGCCAGAAACCTTGACACTCAAGTTTAATTAGATGAAGAGAACCTTGTCTAGAACTACTGATTAGTAAGAGCCTTCACAGAGTTCAAACACTCCGTAAACAACATGGTAGTTCTTGGAGAAGAGAAACGTACAAACAGCACGTCTATACAAATGTCTCTTGTAAATCCATGCAGTATAGAGTCTTTCTAGTTACAGTCAGTGGAGGACTGTGATGAGTTTCTGATGGTGATATATACAACCTCAACCAGGGATGCCTCTAGCAATCGATCATCTCAAGTGTACCAGATGCTTTAATCAGCCATCAGTCAAATGAATCACATGTCCTCTCTCCATTCAATTCCAAGGAGAGGAAAAATAACAGGTTCATTTATCAAAGCAGGAGATGTCTAAGTCAGAAAGGTGCTAATGTGGAAAATTGGCCTGGATGACTATACAATGTCTGGTCTAAGGAATAAACTGTCCGTCAAATAGAGATTCCTGGGTAAACAAATGATGTTGATATAAACTGTTATACCATCTACCTAATAACTGAAGTTCTGTCAGTGGAACAAGGCATCTGTCTAACCTGTCATAGAGATTATTTTACAACATTCACTTTTATGACATTTCACATGCCAAGGACACACTTTTTGAATTTTTCTCTTTTTTAACAGAAATCAGACCCACATTAAATAAGAAATTCTTTGTGTAGGGAATAATTCTGCATAGTACAGTCATTAAACCATAAAGTATTTGCCTTGTTTACACTAATAAAAATATTTGACATATTGATAATCTCTGCCTCAAGACATCTCGTTAACCTTGAGGGAGGCTTTCCATGTAAACAGGTGTTAGCAGAGTGGTTTTGGAGTAGTGTGTGTTCATATCCGCTACTATCTGGATCATAATTTCTTATGTCTTTATTAAAGACAGGAATTACGTCAGCCAATGTAAACATTATTAAATGGAAACCTATTTTGTGTGCCAGGTGTAAAAGCTGGATTAGAAAATAAGACACAGGCAATATACATTTCCAAATCGGTTTAAATACGTTGAAGGTTAAGAAAGTTGATCAAATAGACTTTTTTCTGTGTAACCCTTGAAAAACAGGAAACATATGTGCATTACAATATACATTTATTTATCACATGTAATGGACAAACAGTTTGCGTTATTCTGGAATCTTCTTATATTCTAATTCATATGAAGAAGTGTTGATTTTATGGTCAGAAAGAATTACAGAATATGTTCAATATAGAGATAATGGTGTCACCTGTTTCAGCCTAATCTCCATTCCTTTTCCCAATAGGCATGCTACATGTTTACAGGAAAGTCTCCTGTCAATCCGGCATGTTCTTAAGTAAAAAGCAAGTAGTGCAATCTGGTTGAAAGGTAAATATGCAGCGATAACTACTGGTCAATATAAATTATGAAATTAAATACAAAGTGACATGTGGATACTTATATCTTCTTTAAAGACCAGCCAATGTGTTACATACTGCCTTGGCATACCAACTGGGGCTATTGTGAAATAGCACTGAGCGATGCTCTTTAAAAAGAATGACGCTTACACCGCAATGTTTCACATGGAGTACAAACCACCAGCACCATTTTGAATACTTGTCACTTTTCAAAAATGTCCTAAAGTTTAGGTTAGGGTGTGGTTTAGGGTTAAGCGGTGATGTAGACAGAACGCTAGGTTTAGAGTTTTACACTGAAACTGTAGTTGAGCCAGCGGTTAGGTTTGATTCAAGATGTGGACATTAAGATATTCTGCGGCAAGACAAGTCTGTCAAACAACACACAAAAAGAAAGATCATTCTTTTATCCGTCAAAACAGTTTGAAATAATTGATCAAATGTGTGTATGCAAGCTTTGAGCATTATATGCTCAAGATCTATGCCTAAATTAGATTTTGTGTTTTGTTTGCTCATTAACTAGTGAACATAATTAGTTACATGCATGACATTTAACATCTAAAACATTCCAACAGCTATAATCACCATGAAGTCACAGTTTGCAATCATGAATGAAATGGATGAATAACTGTCAAGAAAAGACATTAGAAACATATGAAAACAGCAACTTTTCATGACCCAGTCCCATCGCCCCATGGAACAGAATTCTATAAAAAACTTGTGGCTCTTTGTAAATACAGGTTCAGGAGTTAAGCTTCCTATGGGTGTTCAATTAGGTGTTATATCAAGTAGAAGAAAAACCCAGACCATCTAATCTATTGAGACAGGTTTTTTGAAACATGTAGTGCACTAAATATTAAATGGAGTATGATTTGGGACACAAGCTACCTCGGACTCAGTGAGTCAACAGCAGCTTCACTATAGTACCACCACCTGCAGTGAACTGGACACGGACACCCGTGTGTGGGCATAAATGGCCATATCCTAGATACCATCAGGGCACCATTGTGGCCATTAACCTGTCAGCCTTGAATAGGCTTGCAAACAAATGGGTTAATGTCCCTTAGCAGTATGATGAAAGGATCTAGTCCAGCACTATAACGCCTCGAGTCTGCAACAGCCATGTGCAACATCTGCTATTATTTGTCACAGGCCCAAAACAAAACACAACCAAGTGAAGAGATGAAAGGTTGGTTTGTGTGAAATGACCTTTTCAATGCTAATGATGACATGATTTCTTTGTTGACGCATGCTTAGAACATACAGTACTTTCGGTTATGATTACAAACATACAGGAAACGTTAAATGGCAACAGAAGCACTAGGTTCTAGAATGGCAATAACTGTAAAAACACAGGATCTCTTCTGTCCAGGCTTAAAGATGCAGTCTGTAGTTTTTGGCCAACGGTTGCCAATTTTTTAAACCGTGTCGTCAAAATAAATCGCTTACTTTCAAACTTGGAATTTCATGGCTCCCTGAGGTATAAACGTTTTAACTTACAGATTACGCAAGTATAACAACATATTACACATCCAAAATATTTTGTTAATTGCTAGACTGTATCTTTAAGAGTAGCACATCATCACCCCCATAACATAAGGGGACCCTCCCCATCACTGATTGAACCAGTAGCCTCATCAAGAAGAAAACACCTCAACTCCCATAAAAGCACAAAAGAACAATATGAACGATTGGAAATATTTTGTTTGATTTCATGCTCTACAATCCCTCAAAATATATGTTCTTCCAGTATCATTAAAATGACACATTCTTCGGAAATGTATTACAAAAAGTAATATTATTTTCAATTTTTTTAGGTAAAATTTATCTCAGTATTTTTATTATTTATTGTTTTTTTTTCCTCATCTTTATTAATGGTGCCAACAATTATGTACTTTATTGTATGTATTTAGCATAGATTGTAGCGAGTACATTATATAAATGGCATCTAATTTTCTGGTGATATTTTGTCTTCTCATGAAAAACGCCTAATCATTGAAATATGTTTGATCTTAATTCAAACTCGATTAGGTGGTAGAACATTTTTGTACCAAACCAGTGAATGTTTTATTGTGTCTGATGAAGCTCCAGCTAGAGGAAAATCGTGCCAAGTAAGTAACACAAAAGAATGAATCATTCAGATTCTTCCAAATGACTTAGCTGGTTCTCGTTAAAACTGTAACCTCGTGACCTGAACAGAAAGACAAATTGATAACTCAGGCAAGAGATGACTTATACAGGAAATATATATGATTGATGTCAAATCACTAAACTATTTGCAGAAAAAAATTATCTTTAATCAATAATCCAATCAGTAAAAATCAATCAAGTTCCGAAGGAGAAACAAAGGGTTTAGTTTGAGAAAGTGTAACTGCATTGTTCACCCTTCAGCAAGGTTCAAGAGAAAATATAATTCTTCCATAACATTATTTTAACAGTAGATAGAATAAATTGTACACAAAATGTAATAAAAAGTATTATCCATATTGCATTATAACTAAACTTTATTTTACCAAGCAGAGAAAGCCAGTGAGCAAGGATATTTTCTCATGGTGGATCATTGATCCAAGAGGATAATTAGGGATAAATGTAAGTAGAAGTTAGGGTGATTACTTCAATGATCATTAGACATTGGCTTCATCTTGCTCCCTTTCGGCAAATAACCTAGCAGAGCTTACATTAGTCTTCTTGTTACATTTTCCAACATCTAACCTAATAGCAGCATCCCTTTGCCCTGTATGTGTCCCAAATTTTACACCATTCACTAATTATGACCACAGACCTTTCAACAGTAGTGAACTACAAATGGAATAGGGCAAACCCTCATGTCGACATTCAAAGAGGATTACATCATTGTTTACATAAACCTTCACTCTGCTAAATATCATTGTGTACCTATTCCCATTTGTCTCAACCCTTGGCGAGTACTCAGTAAAATTGTGTTATAATATTAGAGGAAACGTTCCAAGAAAGACATTTGGACAGACACAGGTTGCTGAAAGCTTATTTGCTGCCATGAGATCCACCTTCAAGCACTTATGCTCTGAGGATCACCAGGGGGTTTCTCTATACAGCAGCAGACCCCTGATGGAAGTGGCCCCGGGGTCAGCTATCAGCCTCCTGGGTCTTGCAGATGTTTGCTGCTGTAAATAACTGGTCACACACTTGTATAGGCTAGGAAAATGCCCCAGTATTATACCCTGGAAATCCAGAGTTCTCGCGAGAGCACAATTTGAATTTGCTCAGCAAGTTACTCTGGTACCGAGTCATTCTGCTCATTAACTATGCCCTTGTATCTGAGCTGCACCAATCACATCGGTGTATCTGATATAGGCGTGCCAGAGGCGTGTTAAACAGATGACGACATGACAGCTCTGCAAACTCGGAGTCATTAGTAAACATTGTAAGATCGCTATGGATTAACACCAGTTGTTTAAAACGACTTTGGCCACTACAATGAACGAGTTAGACTTGGCTTTTTACTAAAAGAGGAACAGAAGACGGCGCTCGAATCGTTCCTTTTTTATAAAAGGACGTTTTTGCTGTTTTGCGACCTGATACGGCAAGAGTTTTTTATCTACCAGTTAGCTCCACCATAGGGGCTTAGCGAAAAACCACTGGTGATTGGTCGTAGTGTTATCCAATTGCGTACCTTGAGATTGTCAAATGCGTGCTTGGTGCCGCCCCTCAAGTTGGGTCATTTTCATTACACGAAGCCAGACCCATATATCCTCCGGCTACCAGTATTATGTAGTTTGTGTATCTGACAGGGTTGATGTGATCGTCCCCAAACTGTCCCTCCAGAAGGTCCAATGACATTGAGCGTCAGTCATGTAGTCTCAGTTGTCAAGAACATTCACCCGAGGTACTTATTTCCATTACAATCACTAGTTAGCCTTGTATGAAGTAGTTATACGTAATGGTTGTGTTAATTCTCATAGATCAGGTACAAAATCATACTAAAACTGTAAAATAAAGTAACCCTGTAAACTGGCAATCCAATTGAAAATAAATTCTCTGTCACTCATTTTTAAAAGGGGATATGACATCATGGTGGGTTATGATGAATCATGTGAAAATCTTCTGTCAAATGTATCTGTTTTTTATTAGTTATGTAGAATGTTTATAGGTTTAGATAATGGAATGCTAAATTTGATTAAAATTTTGTTGCGATAATGTTAGAGAGATGTAATTTGGAACAGAACGCAGCAGTCTACCTAAGTGATCAAGAAAGAAACAAGCAGGTTAAGTCCAAGTCTTTCAATCGTACAAAACTATAAACTCTAAATGGTAACACTGACAGTACCACAGGCACAGCCTGGAAAATAAAAGGTTCTACTGCGTACATTCATTTTCTAGAAATACTTTCACAAAACATGCATGTAACACACTTAATGCTAAACTGATAACAATAATCGAGATCATAACAAAGGAACTTAAATAAATGCACTGATTAATGTAATTGATACCTGGTGTGAATGATTGAACGACAAACAAGGAAATCCATTGAAGGCAGGGTAAACAGAAACAAATACATGGAGTCAGTAGTGAATGAAGCCACCAACTCAGGCTCTGCCGGGGGGAGATGTTGACGCTTTACTGCAACGGTTCTTTTTCTGTCAACACTGAAGCTACGTTTTTTCCTCTTCAACAGCTGTCTGTGGCAGTTAATTGTGTTTCGTTTTCCCTTGATGTGTCAATCTAAATTAAATTAAGTCACTTTGAAGAAAAAAACACCACAGGAACAAATAAGTTTGGGGAAAATGAAACAAGTTAATCAGTGCTGTTGTGCATTCGGAACAGACCAAGCAAGAGAAAAACACCCCCAAGGAACACTTTTCAACAAATATTGGCAAAAGACGAAGTGCTGACTTCCAGCCTGCAGAGCATGGAAGAGTGTGTCAGGAAGGAGAAACGTCTGAGGCTGGTTTGAGGAGCCCTTGAGGTGGGTTGACGGGGGCTCCTGCAGTGAATCGAATGCCAGGTCAGGTCAGGTCGAAACAGAGTCTGTGTCCAACCAGGGCCCTTAGGGCTCAGACATAGTGCACCATATATGACAACAGGGTGCTATTTGGGGCACAATTCAAATTCAGTCTGCAAGATGACAGATATCTCCACAAACCAGAACCAACTCAATGTTCTAGTATCAGGTGCAGCTGTTTATATTCACATGTGTTGTGTCTACAAATGCCAAAGCTTCTCTGAAGAGGTCTTGAAGAGAACTGAGAACAGAAGCCCTGAGGAGGGTAAAGTCAATCACACAAAGACAGTTTTACTACTAAATTATGCAGATTCTAGATGATATCATCTATTCCTAATCCTGTTAACAAATATATCCTTTGGGGCAAGATTAGTTTTTTGTCAGCTGTGGACAGGGATGTAGATAGAGGTTAAGGCTTCACTGAGGAAAAACCTGTTACTTTTTTTTCCATGACACTTTGGGTTGGCTCAAACTCCTTGGTTTTCTTTGCCTGTGGCTACATGCAGGTCTGTTATGAGTCCAATAAGATGAGCCTTTGGTTCACACCCCATTAATCATCTGAACCTACACCTTCCCAGTCTGCACAGAGAACTGAAGACATTTTTTAATAAAGAAACAAAATGAGCTTATTCATTTCCTAGGTTTCACCTGTGACAGCAAACAGTGATGAGGTACTAAACAGCCTAGGATTATCAGGAATAGCACAGATCAAAGAGACTCGTGACAAGGTGTGAAAGCTGTCAGTGACATTACAGTATAGGTATGTTTTCTATTGGATAACTGTGGTGTAAATCTGCCTTTTGTATGGCTAGATTGGCAGTATTATAATAAAAACACTATATAAAACATACCATTTTAGCAAATCTGTTTATAAGCTGTTTGGCAAAGTTCCACAAGTATCACTGACAATCAAGACCACAATCAGGTTTAGGGTTTCAATGTAGGGTACTTTCAGGTTCAGGCACTCCAGGATAGGTTTAGGGTTTAGTTTAGGCATAAATGTTATGTTATTGAGGTTAAGGTTAGGTTCAGTGTGAGGTTAAGGTTAGGGTTATCTTAAGGTAAGGGTTAGGTTAAGGTTAGCATTACGGCTAAGGTTAGGTAATATAGATTTTTGTTTTCTGGTCCCTACGAGGTTAGCTATGTACAAGTGTGTGTGTGTGTGCGTGCGTGTACGTGCGTGTGTGTGCGTGTGTGTGTGCGTGTGTGTGTGCGCTCCTCTGGGGTAGGGACCAGTGACGCATTTGGAGATGTAATATTCACTACCAGAGGAAAGCATTTCCTGATTAAGGGAAATATTGAAAACCTTTTAAACATCTGCATTTCCCAGAATGTGTTCAATGATTCAAATATTTCCTTTATATCACCGCCATAAATAACCCTTACATCAAAAAATGTTTTTCCATGAGGGTACTCACTGTAGAGACTATTCAAACTTGCAAACCCCCAACTATTTTCCAGGACACCCTTTTTATAGCACAATTTCACAGGCTAATTTCACAATGATAATTATATTTGTTGGCTATTGTAATATAAAAACTTTTTCATTGTCTGCATTTGCCAATGTATAGACTACTGTAGCTATCCTAAGAGAATGCAGAGAGATTTATATTCGGAGTTTATTCGCTCGCTCACAAACACACAGTTATACACACAGAGCTGTGACAATCACATACACATCCATTATACAGACACAAAGACAGCCTGGTGCCTAAGGTTTTTCTGATGTCACTTCAGTAAAATGTGCTTAGCGCCTGTTTTTAGCAGCATAGGTGCACTACAGAATGGAATCACTGGCGCTGTAGCGGTGTTGGGCGCATGTTGCTTGTTCCGACAGTTGACCTCTTGGAGATTTTGTTTCCAGACGCGGTAGCCTTGAGGTGAAATGCGGTAGTGGAAAAATATCCTTCTCTCGTCTGCGTTCCTGTCAAATTGTTCTGCGCTGTAGACGGAGGGAGCGGGGAGGAGTGGGATCTGGGAAGTATGACTGAAAGTGGAAAAAAAAGACTAAAGTAGATGATATCATGTGTGAAAGCAATATTTTTCAGCACCATCACACACGTTTAGCAGAGAGCTATACTGACACCTGGTGGTAGCGCTGTGCTGAAGCCTGTAGACTGACAGTCGCATCTAAATCAGACTCCTCCCTTTGGCACATACGAGACGAATGGCATACGTTATGCCTGAAATATTTACTACAGAAACAGAATACGATGCCTCCGAATTTTACCTTTCCACCTTAGGAATATAGATGTAATAGCAGTAAAATGCAGGTAATGATAACATAATTAAATTGTTTGCACTGAATACGCTTTGTTGAGTTATTTTGTTTATTCTATTTCACAATTTATTAACTTCATATTTCCAAACTTCCTAATAACACATTTGGGACAGATATTCGCAGCATATCAGTTGTTTGAAGTATCCAAAATCCAATTATATTTTGTTTAAAGTATTCTGCTTGGACAATTTGTAAAATAAGTAGACTACTGTGTGTTAAATGGAAAACGTGACAGAATTCCATTGAAAGGGTAGCCGGGTCATGCATTCCAATGTTCAATCCATATTATAAATGAAAAACTAAAAACTATATTAGGCTATGCTTAATTACTGTCTGTCAACTGGTTTGTCACTGTCTGCTCGTTTTACATATAGGAATACAATGTTTTCTTACATATTTTAACAGAGAAGTATATAAAATACAAGAATTTTCAAGTCTTTGTTGTAGTTAATTTCACATAACCACACCCCATCCATTTGAGTCCTAGCACACCAGGTGACCTTTCTGACCTCTGAACTTTGCAAACATGTTGAGGCGTCAGAATAAAATTAAGCCATCAATTCTAATAGCTTAAGGTACTTAAACATCCCCTCCTACCAGGCTGTAATGACACCATTATAGGCAAGTTCATTCAAAGTGGGCCGTGTTTCAGTCTAGTGACCGCTGTCTGCTCGTCTCCCAGCATTCTGCGCATTCCTCAGTGTTAATAAAACAAAGTCCTCGTCCTCATCCTGTGTGTTCTATTCTGCCACGTAGCTGAAGCAGTTTGTAAACTCTTGCAGAGGTTATCCTGACCACTAATGTCACAGTAACCAAGTAAAACAAAAAATGCCTGTATAAAAATCTTTCCTATATTTACCAGATTTAGGTTTTGGAGGCTTTGCTCAACAGCAGTGTGTAGGTCATGACTGAGGCATTCAGCTCTTTCAAACAGGGATTTTTGTTTGATCTCGAGCCTTCGGTGTCTTCACTTTCTGATGAGACTGAGCTGGGCCAGTAGTTCTTCCAACAAAACATAGACCATGACACAATATCAATTGTTTTAAATTACCAAGGTAAGATTAAAGAAAAAAAGACCCTTAATTGCACAGAAGTTTGAATGAAAATGTAACCTCCAGTTTGAAGACAACCTCTTTCATTTTGAACGGGGCATGGAGTCTAAATCAGGGTTAACTCTCTTGCTCATGGAGTCTAAATCAGGGTTAACTCTCTTGCTCATGGAGTCTAAATCAGGGTTAACTCTCTTGCTCAATGGGGCAGAATGTCAGATTTATTGAATATTATTTTTTTTTAAATTCCCAGATTTTCCTCCCTTACCAATTTCCACTAACCCTGAATTTTTGGCAGCACGCAACTCCTCGGACAGATCTGCAGGTTGACGAGGGGCGCGCACATGGTTCATCCAATTACACGTCCCCTGAGCCGCCAATTATTTTCGCACTGTTCAACACGGAAGCCTTGAGTCGGATTAAGCAATATACTTTCACAATTTAATTTAAAGGCGCCCAGTCTGAACACAATGTGTCGCTGGAGAGCGACTGGTTAGATAATCTGATTTATCTAACCCAAATCCCGGGCAGCGCTATGCCAATTTGCGCTGCTTCATGCAGGAGGCCCGGGGAAAGTCCAGAGAGTCAGGCTTGAACCCATGACCATCTTAAAGTAGACTGTCCTGCAATGCAACGTCTTAGCCCGCTAAGCCACGCGGACCCCCAGAATGTCAGATTTTTTTCTTCACCTTGTCAACTCTGAGATTTAATCCCCCAACCTGTTGCATTAGTTTAAAACGATTCCCGACTGAGCCAACTGCCGTTGTGTCCTTGGGCAAGACACTTTACCCTAATTGCTCCCAGGTCGTTGCTGTAAATAAGAAATTGTTCTTAGTCAACTTACCTGGTTAAATAAAGGTTAAATTAAAAAAGATTGCGATAACTAAGAGTGGCTCAGTTTATTGTGATTTTGATGACTATTTAACCCTCTAACCAACAACCTAGAAAGTTCCACCGTAGAATCCCAGCGCTTTCCTTTTAAATTCTTTTATAAATCTATAAACAGTTATATAGCTACTGTATATAAACCAGTAAAAAATGTCTCAAGTGTGATACTGAACATTTCTACGCTTCATACATGCACACACAGTCCTGGCATCTTATCTAATTGATGGAATGAACCAGAACCACACATATTTCAATGTGAAAAACGGCCTCTCATAAATGACAGAACATTTCTGCGGGACTCTGTCTTTCCCTCTCCACCTTGATTCCATATTATATAATTTGTACAGTATAGCTGCAGGCTAGACATTCCTCAGGTATCGACCTGACATACTGTACCCCCTATCTATACCAATCTACCCAGGCATGCTTACTTCACACGATTGCTAACTTTAACCTTTCAAAGCTCTTCTCCGTGCTCACATCTTCATAGAACTTTAAAACATGACACAAAATAATTTGAAATCATTTAGCTGGACTTGATTTATTGGTTAGTAGCCAATAGAATGCTAACATGGCTATAAAACCTGTCCTTTTGTTGCCCTGGGCAGGGTTAGGCCGTGGACACACTGAGTGATTAAAAATGGAATTAATAATTAGAACTGATTCATTTCTATCTGTGGTTATGCACACATTAAATGTGCTACTTTGCTGACTTGTCCGCCGGCCCGTTAAACACTCAACAACATACAGATTTTTGTTTTTGGAAATTTATTTTTTCCGGATCATATTGAGAAAGTATTGGAAATAATGAATAAGTTTGAATTCATGTCTCATTCTGGGCCACAGTTTATGCACAATCATTTGTTTTTTCTTGAATGTTTCCTTGTTTGGTTTGATAATTTCTGCATATTCTACGTCTATCACTCTCCACATACCCCCCCCCA
The DNA here is from genome assembly GCA_016801145.1 of Umbra pygmaea. Classification (NCBI taxonomy): domain Eukaryota; kingdom Metazoa; phylum Chordata; class Actinopteri; order Esociformes; family Umbridae; genus Umbra; species Umbra pygmaea. Next base: position 82,826 of record JACXGM010000146.1, read on the forward strand.
CACATTCATACATTGTGTTTATAAAGCCGTAATTATTTTCTTGTATGTTATGTGGTTTTGGGAAAACGTTTCCATGCTTATAAACAAAGGTTTTCTTGCTGTAAAGGGAAGAAAGCTTTACAAACTCTTAATGTGAAGGGGGAGAAGCTTTACAAACTCTTACTGTGAAGGGGGAGAAGCTTTACAAACTCTTACTGTGAAGGGGGGGAAAGCTTTACAAACTCTTACTGTAAAGGGAAGAAGTTGCTATCATTCTGCCTCAACATGTGCAATGACAACAATGAGCTAACATGCTACATATTCACAGCCGTGTGAGCAGGTTTTTATTTGTCTCTGAGGTTCTAGCACTCATCTGGAAGTGATTGTGTTATGGTTTACCTTTTGAGAGTTACTTGCAAGTGCTCACTAGGCTAATCTCAGTTCATAAATTTGATTTAGCCAAGAAATGTATTTTTGATAATTCCCAAAGTTGTGGAAGTATGGGAAAAAAGCTGGTGATATACAATTGAAAATATAATGCATAACAGGGCAGCTGGACACTACATGGTTGAACATTTACATATTCTAGACGGGTGGGTTTGTAAACCTGCCTCTTAACCTTCTGTGTGTAAACCCACTACCACTAGCAGCTGAGTATAATACCGTATATGGATATGAGAAACTTTTAATGCTCAAATACATAAATCAATAATTTCATGAAATACAACTCTGGTTGAGACAGAGCAGAAGGTCCTCTATCAGGCTTTTATTATTCCCCAAAGGACACATTTAGCTAATTATGAAACAAATAAATAAATGTACACTTGATAGTTCATAATCCATTCCTTTCTGAACTCAATCGTTATCAAGTGTAGCTTTGCAAAGAAACCAAAGTTCCAATGTGCAAGCTTTTGAAGAGTGGAAAACAAAATTGAGCATCATTTAAATAGCCAGGTTTAAGAGTTTTTCAAGAAATATAGGAATAACAAAAGCTAAAATGTACATGCAGCGATAAATTAATCTGGCACCCAACATAAGAGAAGGAAATAGATGTATATTACAAGTATCAGAATACATGTATTTCATTATAATAACAATTGAATATTTTACATTAGGCTCCAAAATTACTGGCACCCCTGACTGGCAATGCACAAACAATACTGAAAATGTATAAACAGTAAATTATAAATAAAAACTCAAAATACCAGCATGCGGCAATTAAGGATCAGTTTGGGAGGGTGACAGATGCAAGGTGTTTGAGTGGTGGTAGGGTGCTTATTGTGGTGGGTAGTGAGTCTCAAAGGGATAGGTTACTGAAGTTGGAGATGTTGAATGGGGGTAAGGTGAAATGCCATGTGCCTGGGAGTGCTGCGAAGGTGAGAGGGGTGATCACGGGTGTTCCGGGGCATCTGTCCATGGCAGAGCTTAAAGAGGTGGTAACGGTCGGGTTGTGGTGGATCTGAGACGGGGGTTGGAGAAGGTGAGTCTGATGGTACTGTTGGAGTTTGGTGGGCTATTGCCGAGTTGGGTATCTTTTATGTGAGGGAATATGTGCCACCTCCGCTACATTGATTAAAATGGTGTAGTGGGCTGTATTTCCAGGTCTTATGGTGGCGGGTTGAGTTGGGTGGACTTGTATTGGGTGGGCGGTGACTGGCCTCACACTCCGGTACAGTTGGTGGTGGTATATGCCACTTTAAGTTGATGGCGATCTGCCATTAAACTCATAGAAGACAAACAGGCAGGTACCAGGTGCTTGTGGCTGTTGTGTGAGAGATCGAGTGTGGAAATGGTTGACGTTAGCAGAAAGAATAAGGTGGATTATTTGTTCTCTCATCCATTTTCTTCATTGTATTTGGAGGAAAACTTGGTTAAAAAGACACTTGGAACACCCCATCTAATCGTTCAAATAACACAAAAGGAAAAACTACAAAAATGTTTTGTGTTACTTAGTTTGAAAGAAAAGACTGGCTAAGTAATGGCAGGTGTAGCTAAGAATAGGGAAACAATAATGCCGCACCAGTCACATTGGAAGTAGCATAACGCTACCAATGTTGGGTAAAGTTAACATGCATTATGGGGACAGGATAGGCTGAACACAGTGGCTATGTGCTGTCTATTCAGCGGGACTTCATCCAGAAATCACTGGATTACTTGGTGGTTCACCTGCGTGTTACCCAGAAAGGATGTCAATCTGAGCTTCTCTTCAAATAAGGTAGGGCCGGGCTCTTGCAGTCTAGCTCCCGTAGGAGGGGGACCTGAAAGCTCAAGGACCCCCAGAGGTCAACAAAGGAGATATGGAGTCGTGGATGTAAGCAAGGATACAGACACAGTAGCTACCATTTAAGCAGGGCTTTATTTGCCATGGTAATTATACTAATACATTTGGGAGAAGGGGCTGGACAGTTCCAAAGCAAAGAAAGAAAATATAAAGTTCCCACCCCTAACCTGTCCTAACCTAACATACACAAAACTAAACATACCTGGCACTAAATTACAGGGGGTGGTTCACCCAGATCTAACCTAGTGTGTGTAGACACTGAAGTTACCCTATTAATGACAGTAATTCACAATAATAATACTACAGGGAAAAATACACAAGACTGGGTACTAACAATAATCACAAATACACACAGAATAGGCCTATCAAACTCACACACACAATAACAATAATAATAATAATAGTAATAATAATAGACTAAGTTTCCACAGAAATGATCTAAAGAGAAAACGAAAAAGTGGCTTTGCGTTATCACTTTTTATTCCGCATTTAGACCACAGGGCTAGCATCTGGTTTCGCAAAGTGATGCAAATGCGTGCCTTAAGTGCGTTAAACCTGCATTCTATCTGAATTCCAGCTGGGGGCGACACTTTGCAAAAGGCGTTGCAAAAGGAAGTCGGTTTCTGTAGAAGTCTATGGAAAAATGAGCCACTTCTTACTTGATTTATTACCTCAGTAAACATTTACCTCAGTAAACATATACACACATGTTCTTTCCAGTAGTATATACAGTCAATGATTTAGAAATGGGTTTTGGGGAGGAAATGTATGTGCATATGGTGATACAAACGTGTGAAATTCGATGTAGTATGCACGCCAGGCAGCTAGGGGGTAGTGTGAAGCACTGCCACACAACACCACCAAGTCTGCAAACCTGCGTACAACCTTCTACATCTCTCCCTAGGATCTTTGGACATACGGAAGTTTTCACACCATGCATGGTCATCAACTACTCCTTCCACATAGCTCCCCCACCATTGACTGGTTCTCCCAGGTCTCGTCCAAAGCCGTCTGGTTTGCCTCCGACGAATTGGTGCATCAACATTTTCATTGAGGTAATTAATGCACCTCCTCTGATCAGTAATACAATCTGTGAATATTTCATAAAACTGCGGAAAATACTATTTTATCGGAGCAGTTAGGGCAACTTGAAGGTCTGACGTTTGGAAATAAGACATGTTTGTTATTATTTTCCTGTACTGGCGCATGCCTGTGATGTAAATGCAACGGTGGAGCATTTTTAAGATTTCCACTCTGGAGGGTGATTTCACTTTTTAGCATTTTTAAGCCCCAAAAATGCCATCGCCATCTAAACGAAAGGCACATTCGCTAAAATATTTGTACGTTTTCACCCGCAAGCGTTCTTGTGTAAACGGCCTAAAGCTCCACCAAAACACAAACACACTTAATACATTACAGACAAAAACAGACAGAGCAACGGCATGCTCTACCAGAGAGAGAGAGAGATACAAAATGGCACCCTTTATACAGAAGAAGGGCATGATGGGATAGCTGCTGAGCTGAACCAGGTGAACAGGATAACGAGAAGGGAGGAGTCATTGATAAATGATGATTGGTAATCAGGACTGAGTCTGCACCACCTGTCGGGAATAGACACACTGAACAAAACAATTGCACACAGAACAGGAACACAGCACAGAGAATACTAACACAGACCAGGGCACACAGAAACATAGATGCTTATACTGGGGGGCGTAAAATGGGACTATAGACCTCAGAAAGACCATCACACATGTTTCTTTTCCTGTCTACATATTGTCTCTTCTATAATGACCATACTTTTTGCTGTGTTTACTGTACCAAATTGTTTTATGCGGCACATGATGTTTGACACGTGTTCCAAAAGAGTTGTGATAAATACAGTTGTAGTATCTATTGGCAGTTGTTAAAGTTGGAATACGTTTGGTAGTGAATGCCTAGGTGGTCCTTTCTCTGACATTGTAGGCTATGATAGGCTACATGACAGTAGAGAATGCTCTATCATTCCATCATTCCTGCAAATGACATGTGCTAATGTGTACAAAGAAATATTGTCAAATGGTGTGTGTGTGTTTGTCTTTGTGAGAGACAGATTCATAGGTTTTTTTGCCACTCTTTACCCTAAGTTGCTTCAGGGGAATGCCCACATCACTGAGCTACAGTACACTTCATGTGTGTCTAAGGATATGTATACAGTGTGGGCAGTGCACATGCTTTATAATATATATAATAATAATTATACTGACTCAGCAGAACCCAACACACACACACAGAATACCTCCCTTCACAAATAAATGCTGACGGTATCCAACCTCCCGGTCATTTCAAGGTCTGTTTAGTGTGTGCTACTACAGACGACAGCATACTCAACACTGTCAAAACAACCTCAGATGCATTGTGGGTAATATACCTGCAGCTGATGCAGCAGTTGTGGCTTCTGTTTCCAGTGATTATCATGAATGAGTGATGGCCACCGACAGTAGGTTAAGGTTAGGGTTAGGGAATGACACATTCAACCCACAGTGTTGTCTATTTGTTGTCTTACTCTCTGTTTTTTATCCATTGTTTTGCAGATTCGTTTGTTTGTTTCTTCTTTTACTTTAACTTGACCCCTGGCTTTCAGAGCTGCCGTCCGAGCTGTCAGAGTGATAAATCTGGTTGGATCGGCTGTAAATGTAGTGGTGCGGAGTACACACATCAAAAGACAGGGAGGAGTGAGTCCATCGTGATGGATAACCGGGTGTGTCAGAACACGGGTTCAGGGACACGGGAGCCATCCATGACACTCCACAATGACATCATAAAACATGACATAGGACAGCGCCAGGAAGTTTGGGCTGCTTGGTGTGTATATATATATATATCTCCCTGGTTCGAATCCTGGTTTCCAGCACTCTAACTACGCCTGAGGGTCTGTGAGGGACGGCACAAATTAATACATCGCTGCTCGTGTAGACAAAAAACTACACAGACATAATACCTGAACACGTCCCTCACGTGCTAGTCCATGTGTAGAGGTCGGGCGCCTGTGAATTAATTTATGGTTGTATTGTTGGCAAATATATACAGTAGTCCCAGAAGTACTGACATTAAGGCTTCTGTTTGAATGAGCGGTGTGATAAAAAATTTGACTGCTTGACAACGAGTTTGGAGGAAGCATGTGATTGATCTTCAACCACCCCGCACGTAAGAGGGGTTTGAATCAAGACAACTTAGACAAGGTGTCACACCATGGCAGGAACTATGGCCAGGTGTGGCAGATAGAAGAGACATGATATGAACTCATGAGTATATTAACTGCATGTATGTTAATTTGGGTTCTCTTCAGACCTGTACTTTGTACTGTTGGTTTATGGTTGTTATTGTGTGGGTTTTATGTAACTTTGGCGCCATCCCTTGTTCACCTTGAGCTATTGTCAAGAGTCCTAGATTGCATCAGGGCTGGCTTCGTCGAATCACTAAAATACGAGTACGAGTATGAGTATGAGTACGAGTACATGAGCTTGGTATCGGGCCCCCCTACTGGTCACCATTAAAATGTCCCTCCATACTCATCGTGACACAAGGCTTAAAAGAGAGTTGGACATGATGAAAAAACACAGGGGAAAACAAAGAAAACAGTAAGCAATGTCATAACCAAAACTACAACACACTGTACAACACAATACATAAAGAAATGTACAGTTTTTGTTGAAGCCTGGTGGATAACAGACCATAATCCGGGTTTATATGCTTGGAATGAAACTCACTTTTGATACAAACTGATTAGACCATCCAGTCAAGAATAGGATTCAGGTTGACAGGGTGTTGACTTACAAGGTACAACCATTTTATGAGTGAGGAAAATGGTCATGATCTAGTTCTCCAGTTCTGTGTTTTTTTTTATACTGCTGGTTCATATTTCAACTTATGAAAAATATTTCTTCCTTTTGCAAAATCTGTGGCATTAACTAACTGTATTTGCTGCCATTTATTATAATCATAAAAGATTGATACAGTCAGTAAGGAGTCTTCAAGTTAAGGTCGAGATAAATTACCTAAATTAAGATGTTTTGTAAGTACATTCCAGAGATCATAATTCTTAGTGTCACCATTGTAATTTGTGTGTTCTTTCAGATCAAATAGATGTTTAATTGAAAATGTCTGACAAGCATGTGTCATTGTTTTTATCCCAGTTGATAACAGAGCCTAATTATCTCATCTAGGTCTGGGGTCAGTCTAAACATAATGGACTATAAAATGGTTCGGAAGGAGGATCCACATCACTAGACATCTTTCTTCATGTGGAGCTCAGATGTTTGAAATAAGCCATCAAACAGAAATTCCTCCAAGCATATAATCGGGCTGGATTTGGCATCCCATGGTATATGGCACCCCTAGGACGTACAGACAGAAGAGAATCAGATGCTGAAATCTCAGAAAAGAGCACTTGTGCCTTTGAGGATTGCACACGTAAGCCCTTGTTAAAGTGGGCATCGGATAACAAGAGTCCATCCAGACATCACAAATCATCCTGCACAGATAAATTTGCTGTGCATGTTACTCACAGCTCATCTGCAGACATACATTGCATTGCCTGGGTTAACGTAAATGTACTGTGGGGAAGATTTCCTGTCTGTGTTTGAGTGGGTAGCAACAAGATGTCCTCATCTTCTCTCAGTTTGTTATAATTGTGTGCGTCATGACTTTGTAAATTATTATTACCACAATAGATCATAGGATGGAATCCAGGTTGCGGTATTCCACTATGACCGAGGCTGTGCTACAGTAGGCGTAAACACAAATATATTAAGTAAAATCCACTTACATAATCCCAGAAATTACTTTGGTCCAATTTAATTTTCTACATTCTCTTTTGACCACATAGTTTTTGAGATTATATGAGTGTCTTCTACTTAATACATTTGTGTTTGTGATACATGATATGCGAAGGAGGTTTTACATAAATTCCTCTTGTTGAAAATTAGTAGAATTCAAGTAGAAGCGGCACAATGTTTTTTAAAGTGCTCATGGCATGTTATTTGAGGGGTCAAATTGATCTCTCTTTAGGGGGATTTTGGACCTGGAGAGAGAACAAAAACAATCTATAGGATTGGCATAATTTGAGTAATAATATCCACAGCGTTTGAATTTACACTGGCTTGTTCTGAGACAACTATCATGCAGGACTCTCCAGAGATATTACAAATGGAATTAACTAAAAACAGTAAGTTAAATTGACATAAAAACATGATGTACATCGGTTTCACATATTCTAGTTATGTTTAATCAACATGATTGATTTCTATTTAATACAGTATATGAATATGTGCAACCGATGTACATTATTTTTTTAAATGTAAATTCAACAGCCATTTTTCAGTGTGCATGCTTACAGTAAAGAAACATGACCAGCAAGTTTATCTACAATGTCATTATATAAACTTGTGTGATGTAGCTAGCCAGTATGTTTACTCGTTACCATACAGTCTCATTAAATATAGCTTAGTGTAAAAATACTCTAATAATTGATAAGATAGGTTCATGACCGCCTGACCAACACACAATGTGTCTTCCTCACCATCCCCAAACAAAACACCTATCTTACCTACATTTCCTTCAAGACAATAAGAGAAAATACATTATAAACACAGTAAATGCCCATTAACATGCAGAGCTGATATTTGTAAAGGACATTCTGATAAATCACGCTCTCATGTTACCAGAGGTGATTAATGCATGCACACGCGTAACCAGGGGCCACAGTTGGTCTTTATCGGGTTCTTATTCAACTTTTCAAGTGCAAACACAATTGTACTGGATTCTGTTTTAAGCAGCCATGCATTGCGGGCAAAATATATATTCGGCATGTTGTATTACGTCTGTTTCCTTGGCTAAAGAAAAATGTACTTGGTAGTATTGATGAAGCCAAAAAAATCAATGCTTGGATTATTTTATTAGTAATCCCAGACATGTTTTCCAAACAACAAAATATTGGAAAATGAAATGACATATTACAATGTGGCGTGAGTACGTTGATGGAAGAGAAGGCTTTGCACCTTTCAAATGTGAATCAGCCACTATGTTAAGGCTTTCCTATCCAGCCAAGCATTGGTGTACTTGGATGCCTGCGATTAAGCGTTGTCCTGCAGAAATGTCGTGGTCCTCTTCAATGCTAGCGACTTCTTTTTCTACCACTGTTTGATAAAGGTCTTTCAGAAACAGAAGTCATTTTATGAGTTGATTTCAGCCAATCTGCAAACTGATAAGGTCCAACTAGCTCATCATTACTGATATCAGCCCACACCACTACCCCACCCTCCACTTTGCTGGTGCCCGACTCGAAATGGCACCCCTTGTCCATCGGCCTACCCATCTTTCCCATTAATATTCACATCTCATCTGTCAATAAAACCTTTTAAAAATCAGCCTTAACATATTTCTTGGTCCACTTCAGCTGAATCCAGGCTGGTTGCGGCTCTGAAAAATTGTTGCAGCGATTGAAAAGCTTGCAACCAGTTTGCATTAATTTTACCTTCCGCTCCCTTACTGCACTCATGCTGTTTAGTTGACCACCCATAGATAGTGCATACAGTAGCATTGATTCAAGTTGAATCAACATTCGTAAAGAACTAGCCCTGTTTGGACATGACAAACGCTGATTGGAATGAACTACAACACATTTTGAAACTCTAGTCAACATTCCCCCTCACTACCTTTGAAGAATGACTACCGGAGCTACGTTCAGACCATCGTTGTTGACTTCCCCTCTCTTTACTGCGGTCACGCCATCTGTGCTTCGGAGATGCGCGGTCACGCCATCTACGCTTAAAAATTTATTGCGCGTCTACACGAGGTTATGCGGTAGGCTAAAGCGGAGCTGCCAACTCTCCGCGAGACACACGCATTTGATTAGTTTCACACGCTCACACAGCAATCAATGTGAAAACCAATCAAATGCGTGTGTCACACGGGCTATGCTTGAGAGTTGGCAGCTATGCTATGGGATATTATATATAATTTATACATATAAGTCATGACCAATACTGTTTACCTTGCTATATAGACATATTTGATAAATTCATAAAAAAATCAAATCAAATTGTTTTCTGCAAACTCTACTAGATTCTTATTCTACATGTCATTGAGTACCACTGGGAGGAGTTTCATGCTGTTCTACTGTTTTATTCTTTAATAAATGCCTGCCAAAGTCATGACCAATACTGTTTACCTTGCTACATAGGCATATTTGATAAATTCATTAAAAAATCAAATCAAATTGTTTTCTGCAAACTCTGCCTGATTCTTATTCTATGTGTCCCTGAGTCCCACTGGGGGGAGTTTCATGTTGTTCTACTGTTTCATTTAGTAATAATTGCATGCCAAAGTCATGACCAATACTGTTTGCCTTGCTATATAGGCATATTTGATAAATTCATAAAAAAATCAAATCAAATTGTTTTCTGCAAA
>JACXGM010000147.1:0-63000 GCA_016801145.1 Umbra pygmaea
CTGGCCACCCCCTTGAGTCTGGCCTCTCTCTAGGTTTCTTCCTATGTCCCTCCTACTAGGGAGTTTTTCCTAGCCACTGTGCATCACTTGTGTTGCTTGCTTTTGGGGGTCTCGGGCCGGGTGTCTGTCAAAGCACTTTGTGACAACTGCTGTTGTAAAAAGGGCTTTATAAAATAAATTTGATTGATTGATTGACATACAGTACAATAACATTACCAAAGACACGATGTGTGCTCCATTATCAAAGTACAGAAAATAGGTTTAATAAACTTACTCATCTGTTAATTGTCCTCTTGCTACGTCTCTTTCCATGTGTGCTGGAAAACTTCAGTGATTCAGTGACGCATATACAGTCCTCAGTCATTTTTGGTTCAATCCTTACAAGTAAAGCTTGTCCACGATCCCATTCATTGTAGCACATGTTTTTTTCTTCAGTAGTCACGGATGGACATATTCCCACAGAAGCACTTGGGCAATTAGAATTTAACCGAGTTTCAACTGGATTATCTGTAGAACATGCTGCCTTGTTGAAGCTGAATATCAAACTCCATTTGTTGTAAATGTTCTTCGGTGTACTCGGGCGCAAACATGTATGGTTGGATGTCACTCAAAATGTAAAAGCAAGTTGTAAAATTCCTCATCTGCAAATCCTAGGTTCGTAGCAAATGTGTTACCAGCGACTTTGGTTACGAACTGTCACAGAATCCAGAGAACATGCCGGGTGTGCGGGGCTTGGAACAAGGAAGCCAGCATTGTAGTTCTATACATACTGAAAAAAATCATACCACCTCGTCTGTTTAGCATTAAAACGGCTGATCGAAATGTCACAGAAAGACAAGCTATACCTTAAAAATCAAGGACAACCTTTAAGGAGTAAGGTTTGAAAGCCAGATCAGTATAACAGGGATGCTTATTTTCGCGACAGAATACATGCCTATATTCATTTTTCCTATCTCCACAATCCATTCAGACCACAGGGTGACGTCGGAGTATAAAGTTTCCCCGCGAAATTTCTAATCTTGCTCTCTCACTAGCCAGGCATGGGTGAAACATATCTCATTGTTCTACAAATGTCTGGGAGAAGCTACTAGCACCTTCAGATAGCTGTAGGGTGAAGTTTCCCTTTAAGCCAAAATAATCCTCCTGCCAGCTACTGGTAGTGTGCCAAATATCAGGAATAGGCCTATTGTTTTATATTGTTTAATGATGATGCTCTGTTTATCATCACAATAAATCTAATTATTAGCAATCAAAATGTTTTAGATAAATATAATATTACAACAGAGTCAACAGATTCAGAGCATTGTTGAAAAAACATGCTAGCCCTTTTGCTAGCTAGCCCTTTTGTTAACTTAAGTACATGGTAAAGCTATTGTCTAACAAGTTTATCATTCATCAATTTATGGGGAATTTATTATGATATCACATCAGTTAATAGGTTTTATTACTAAATTATATAGTTGTTTTATTTCTCAACATTTGTATTATTTTGCTGCTGGCTCATTCTAGGGCTGGTGTAGATGTGTACAGTGTTACACTCTCTGTGTCCACACCTACCCTGAACGAACCATCCCCCACCAGTTCCAACTCAGTTCCCGAAGGTCATGAACGCATCCCCATAGCCCGGTCGCAATCACCTGAATTCTAAACACCTGCACACACCCTGGTCTGTACTCACCTCTCTGTACCTCATTGCAAAGTAATGTAAGTACTACACCTACTACTGAGCGTTTGAACATTTCTGACTGTCTATTTCTGACCTGACCATATTGTTCTGATATGAGTTTTGTGATATTTGGATTACTTCCGTGCCTTTGCCTTGTTTCTGTCTGTATTACTAGTTACCGAACCTGGCTGTCTGAGTCTGATTACTGTGTTACTGACCCCTGCCTGTCCAAAAGCCTGAGTGCCTGTCTCTAACCCTGCCTGTCCAAGAACCCGAGTTCCTGTATCGAACCTGTCTGACTCCAAGTGCTCATTATTAGTATTTCCTTGGAGGATTTCGGAAATGAGGATTAAATCCTGTCTCTTCTGTCTGCATCATTCTATGTTTCATTACTCCATGCTACTCAAGTCTAAATACATTACTGGTTTTACATATCTTGCCCCTCAGAGGGGTTCATATAGATAAAGACAAAGTCAGCACAGTGCGTAATTGGCCACTTCCTCGGACCACAACATTTCTCCCATTTTTCCTAGGGTTTGCCAACTTCTACGGGCGGATTAAATGCAACGTTAGCACCATTGCAGCACCCCTGCATGCCATATCCACTTATTGAACCATAACGCTATCCTGGACAGAGGAAACCCTCACCGTCTTTGCAAAGCTTACCCAATGCTTCACCTCAGCCCCGGTCCTACGACAGCCCAATCCAGCCCTGACTTTTACTGTGGAGGTCAACGCAACCAAGGTGGGGGTAGGAGACATGTTATCACAACCTTCAGGTGCCAAAGGCAAACTTCATCCTTGTGCCTTCTTTTCCCTGAAAGTAACCCCTGCTGAATGCAATTATGTTAGAAACCGGGAACTCTTGAAGAATGGCGACATTGGCTCGAGGTGGCTCAACACCCTTTTTGGGTTCTAACTGATCAGAGAAACCTAGAGTATCTCAAAGCAGCAAAAAGACTTAATGCACATCAAGCTAGGTGGTCTCGCTTTTTTGACCGTTTCAATTTTACTGTGTCCTGTCTTCCAGAGAGTAGAAACACTAAGACGGACTCCCTCTCGTGACAGTTTGAGCCTGTTGCCAGACCAGCTCTTCCAGAATCAATACTCCATGACTCATGTGTGGCAAAACTCATCCAATGGAACCTTGATACCGTTATCCAAGACCTTCTTGTTTCAGATCCTGCTACTCCAGACACACCCCCAGGAAGAAAAATTTGTACCTGCTTCCATTAGACCACAACCGATGCAATGGTTTCACATCTTTAAGTTCAGGACATCCCGGAATCACTAGAACCTTTCAACTTATATCCAAGAAATACTGGTGGTACTCTCTACGCGACAACATCACAGATTATGTCCTATCCTGTCCAACCTGTGCACAGTCAGACACCAAGGCAGCTACCCTCAGGTAAACTGATACCTCTTCCTGTACCTAATAGACCATGGTCCCATGTTGCCATGGATTTTGTAACAGATTTACTTGCCTCAGCATGTTTTCCACCATTCTGGTCATAATAGACCGTTTCTCAAGGATGTCATCTCATTCCATTGAAACAACTGCCTAATGCTCCAGAGTTGTCTGAGTGTGTCTTCCTTAACGTCTTCAGACAATATGGTATTCCAGAAGACATTCTCTCAGACAGAGGTCCACAATTCATTTCCAGAGTATGGAAATCCTTCTGGGATCGATTGGGTGTGTCCGACAGCCTGTCCTCTGGATATCATCCTCAAACAAACAGTCAAACGGAACTTGTGAACCAGGTAATCGGAATCTTCCTTAAACAGCAATGTTCAAAGAGACCCCATGACTGAGTAGATACTTACCCTGGATTGAATATGCCAAAAATTCCCTTGTCCAGTCTTCCCTCTGTATCACTCCCTTTCAATTTGTGCTGGGCTATCAGCCTCCCATTTTCCATGGCACACTGACCCTGCTCTGGTCAAATCTGTTGAACAATGGTTTACAAGCAGTTCACAGGTCTGGGACTCTACTCACCAACATCTTCTACGGTCCACCTGGAGACAAGGCACATGCAGACCGGAGAAAAAAAAAAAGGTGCCCTGTGTTTCATCCTGGTCAACGGGTGTGATTATCCACCAGGGACATCCGTCAAAAACTTTCTAAGAGGTACATCGGCCCATTTAAGATAACACATCGTATAAATCCAGTCACTTACTGTCTACAGCTTCCCTGACAGTACAGTCTCTCCTCTGCTTTCCATGTTTCCTTGTTGAAGCCTGTCCAATGCAGTCCCATGCATCCCCCGGTGGCCACTTAGGTTCCTCCTTCTCCGTTTGATTTAGAGGGCGCTCCGGCCTACCACATCCATGAGCTGCTGGATTTGAGACGGCGTCAGGGAGTGCTGCAGTATCTTGTTGACTGGGAAGGGTATGGACCTGAGTAACGCCAATGTTCTGAATCCTGACCTTGTCCACGGCTTCCAGCGCGACCACCCGGACCGTCCTGCTCCTTGTCCCAGGGGTCATCCTTCCTCTCATTCCTCCAGTGCGTCAGGATTCGCCCGTCGAGGGGGGGCTCTGTTACACACTCAATGTCCACACCTACCCTGAACGAACCATCCACCACCAGTTCCACCTCAGTTGCTGAAAGTCTTGAACGCATCCACATAGACCAGTCGCAATCACCTGCATTCTAAACACCTTCACACACCCTGGTATGTGTATATAAGCCCTCACCTCTCTGTACCTCATTGTGACATATTGTAAGTACTACACCCTTCTCTACTGAGCGTTTGAACATTTCTGACTGCCTATTTGTGACCTGACCATATAGTTCTGATTTTAAGTTGAGATTTTTGGATTACCCTTCTGTGCCTTTGCCTTGTTCCTGTCTGTGTTACTAGTTACCGACCCCTGCCTGTCCGAGAGCCTGAGCACCTGTCTCTAACCCTGCCTGTCTGAGAGCCTGAGCATCTGTCTCTAACCCTGCCTGTCTGAGAGCCTGAGCATCTGTCTCTAACCCTGCCTGTCTGAGAGCCTGAGTACCTGTCTCTAACCCTTACTGTCTGAGAGCCTGAGTACCTGTCTATAACCCTGCCTGTCTGAGAGCCTGAGCACCTGCCTCTAACCCTGCCTGTCCGAGAACATGAGTTCCTGTATCGAACCTGTCTGACTCAAAGTGCTGATTATTGTTTTCTAGGAGGATTTCAGAATTAAGGAATACATCCTGTCTGTTCTATCTTGCATTACTCCATGCTACTCTAGTCTTAATAAATATATTACTTGTTTTACATATCTTGCCCGAGTCCCATTATTACACACAGGTTTGCAGAAAACCACCTTGTTATAGCCTTCTCATGCATCATCCTTTATAAACCAGAGCTAGTTTTAGCTAACCAGGTCCCAGGAAACAAATGCACATTTGGAACTTATACTTAATTATACATACTCACAAACAACATATAACAACTCAGGAATACAGTGCTCAGTGTGAACAAACATAATGGCAGTCTGCATGGCGTAGTGGGCTAAGTCGCTACATTGCAGGACAGTCTCCATCATGATAGTGGTTCGTTGCCTGACTATGGGTTTTCAGGGGGTTAAGTTCAGGATGCCATGGGTGAGGTAAGGAGGGTGTATAACCAGGGAGTTCAGTTCAGGAGGCCATGAGTGATGTAAGGAGTGTGGATTTCTGGTTTAAGGATGCAGAG
This sequence comes from Umbra pygmaea, assembly GCA_016801145.1. Lineage (NCBI taxonomy): Eukaryota > Metazoa > Chordata > Actinopteri > Esociformes > Umbridae > Umbra > Umbra pygmaea. The sequence continues at coordinate 5,341 of JACXGM010000147.1, forward strand.
TTTGACCAGGGAGAAATCACTGTTGAAAATCATAGTTAAGAATAAGTATCTGTTACCCCTCATGAACTCTGCCTTTGACGCACTACACAGAGCCACCACATTCACCAAACTGGACTTACGTAATGCTTACCATCTTGGTGAAAGAGGGGGATGAGTGGTTCATGGGTTTTAACACCCCTCTAGGTCACTTTGAGTACCTGCTAATGCCTTTTGGCTTCACAAATGCTCCTGCAGTGTTTCCGAATTTAATCAATGATGTACTGAGAGATTTTATTGGACACTGTTTATCTAGACGACATCCTGATCTTCTCCCCTGACTTCACCACTCATGTCCAGCATGTCCATTAAGTCCTCCTGCGTCTGCTGGATAACTGCCTATTCGTTAAGTCAGAGAAATGTGTTTTCCACACCAGATCTAACTCCTTCCTGGGATACATAGTGGCTGAGGGCCACATCGACCAAGCAAATGTGTCTGGCCAAGACCAGAGTCTTGACAGCTCTTACTTCACTGGCCCATTTGACAGCTTTCACCTCACTGGCTCAACCCTTCATTTGGACCCCAGCAGTGGACCAGGCTTTCCATGAGTGGAAGCTTTGTTTCACATCAGCCCCAGTCTTGTCCCAACTTGATCCATCCCCTCAATTCATAGTGGAGGTTGATGCCTCAGATACTGGAATCAGAGCTGTTTTGTCCCAACGGTCTCCAGCTGATGGGAAGATAGTTCTTTGTGCAATTTTGTCTTGTTGCCTATCTCCAGCTGAACAGCATGATGATGTGGGATATCATGAGTTGCTTGTGGTCAAAGTGTCATTGGAGGAGAGGCGACACTGGCTGGAGGGGGTTGTATTCGTGGATTTGACAGATCATAAAAGATCTTGAGTATGTCCGGACTGCCAAATGGCTTAACCCACGTCAAGCCAGGTGGGTTTTGTTTTTTTTGGGAGGTTTCTGTTCACCATCACCTACAGACCTGGCTCAAAGAAAGGGAATCCCAACGCACTCTCCCGAGTGTATTCCAAGGAGGTGAGCGAGTGCCCTCCACCAGACACCATCTTATCCGACCAATGTGTTGTTGGCGCCATCTTGTTGAGGGTTGAAGAGGAGGTCTGCTCAGCACTCAGAGGGAAACTCGGTCCGGGTAATGTATCTCCTAACATTCTTTTGTGCATGACACCGTTAGAGCCTCTGTACTGAAATGGGCTCACTCGTCTCACCTGACCTGCCTATCAACGTTCCCTGGTGCTCAGGGGCGTCGGACTGGGGGTAAAACCAATACTGATTACCAGGGCCCAAGGGGAGAGAGGGCCCTTGAAAAGTCTGGAATATATGGGGTTGAGGAACATGGGGGCCCATCAGGACTGCCTATGCATAGGGCCCAGAAACTTGTGCAATTCTGCCTCTGACCAGGAAAAACCTGGTTAAAAGTCAGTGGCGTGTTATTCATATGTTATTTTAAGGGCGCATGCTTAACCATAACGTAGCGTGTGCACAACGCGCATACACTTTGCTCCTCTCATTTACACAAATGCAGCAGTTCTTTATTATTGCAATACATAATTAGAAGGAAAAATATTACCACACGAGGGAAATCATTCCCATTCAGGTGAAAAAATAGGCATAGACCTACATCTAGTGTACACATTTATCCAAATTATTCAGAATGAATTATTCACACTGATATACATCAACTGCAAGGGAACCCATTCAATCAACACATAATTTGAAATGCTAATAGTAAAATCACCCATGTTTTTGCGAATTACCCTAGCTCAAGCCACGACTCATTTATGGCAAACTCTGCCATATTGGATTGGAATCCTCCTTTGGATCGGTGGCTGTGAACGGGACAACGCTGTATCTGCAAAAAGACATGGCTGATGACACCATTTAATGCCAGCAACAGTGCGTGATCAATAGCAATTCGCCATGAAATAAGCACGCATGCTCATAAAGGGAATGTGAGATGACGCTCTGATTGGTTTATTGCATGTTATGCCCAAACCACACTTATGACTAATGAAGCTACTTCAGACCTACCCGTTTTAGATTTGCGTCCGGCGCAAGAGTCATTTATCCCGCCGGTAAAATAGCAGCAGCACCCAGTACCCTCCCACAATGTCACTTGCATTTCGCGTTTGATACTTGCGTTTCAGATTGTTAAAATGGGGCCCTTTATGTGCCATTGCCTACATTTTAAATAGATGTCTGCCAATAGGCCTAAATTATCACATATTTGATTATTGTGACAGAGACTTGGGACTCCAGGTTAATAAGATTCTGACTGAGTAGCAAGATATTAATTAAATTGTGATTCTGTGATAAAACACAGATTCAGTTTCTCTTTTTAATCTTCCCCTTAACATTTCAAGGATTCTACATGTATGTGTGTGTGCAGACATGCTGACAGGGGGGGACAACTGGGATTGTTGTCCCAGACCCAGTGCTGAGGGGGTACCAAATTTTGTTTTTGCACAGTCATATGTTTTTTACTGGGCAGCCCTAAATGTATAGTTGTGTCCCAGGCAACTAAAGGATGGCAGCAGTGTATAAGAAATGAACTGACAGCAAGTAAATATTGAACATGGATTGCGAATAATAATAAATGTCAGGCTCACAATTTTTATAATTGAAGTACTATAAAAGTTGGAGAAATTACAAATTCAATGTGCACTCGGAGGAAAAAGAAGCGGGCACGGAAGAAAGAGGGAGGTGGGAGTAGTTCAGGTGAGGGTGAAGGGCCGGCACTTGGTGGTGGGGAGCAGGGGTTTAAGGTGTTTGTGGTGTTTTTGGCCCTGACAGGTAAGATGTTACACCCGGTGTCACTCACTGCGGCGATTAGGGAACAGGTTGGGAGGGTGGTGGATGCTAGGTGTTTGAGTAGTGGGAGGGTTCTTATTGTGGTGGGTAGTGTGGTTCTGAGAGATAAGTTGCTGAAGTTGGAGGTGTTGAATGGGGGTAGGGTGACATGTATGGTGCCTGGGAGTGCGGCGAAGGTGAGAGGGGTGATCATGGGTGTTCCAGAGGATCTGTCAATGGAGGAGTTGAAAGAGGTGGTGTCAGGAGGGGTGGTGTTGGACGCGAGACGAATGGGCAGTAGGGCGTTGGGGTTAGAGAAGGTGAGTCCCACGGTGTTATTGGAGTTTGGTGGGCCGTTGCCTAGTAGGGTGCACTTAGGGTTTCTTAGATTTGGTGGAAAAGGTCACGTATGCGGAAGCAGGATGGGGGGACCTAGGATAGGTGTGCAGGTGGAGAAGGAGCGGGTTGTAGGCCCGGTGGTGGAGGACGATGTGGGTACTCACAGAGTGGTGTTGTCTGAGACGTGTAAGCATGAGTGTGTGGTTGGTTAGAATTTGTTGGTGGTGGGTAGGGTTGAGTTTTTGGCATTTCTGTGTAGTGTGGTGAATGTTTGTAGTCAGGTAACAGCAGAGAATGAAAGACTAGATGAGAGGGCCCAAAGAATGGAAAGATCACAGTGAAGAAACTAATAGAAGATACACAAAACAACCTTGATGAGCTATTCCACAACCTTCTCCACAAATTCAAATGACACATCTTCATCATTAATCATCAGTACTCATACTGTGGGGCACTGAAAACATGTCTCAATAATAGGCATTGATTCAAATTGACTTCCCTGAGAACTACAAGTGCAAATATAGCTCAGAAACCCAATTCGTCCATTTTGGCTCAACAGGTGAGTTTGCACACCGGCATTCTGTATATATGTGAGTAAAAAGAGCCTGTTTGCTTCAGCACAGTGTCACCATCAAAACACGAAAGCCCTCCAGCGATATGGGAACACTTGAAACCCATACTGGATTATCTTCAATACACACAACCTCAAGTGCCGACTCTACAATTTTTCAGTGACGGCTCATGTACACAATATAAACAGAAGGGTAAATTGTAACTTTTTTTCAGCAGAGCTGAAAAGCTGGCCAAACGGGGTCTCAAAGGTGGCACCCGAAAATTATTAAACAAGTCATGGTAAGGTGGCCCCAGATGGCGTTGGGGGGACAAGGTGACAAGCTGGTGAGCCGTGGGTGTGACATTCCAGATGCAGATGAGTTATACAAGGCCCTGACAGAAACCTCTACCACTGTGAAGCTGTTTTATGTAAGAAGTAAAGAAGTGGAAAAGGCAGTAGAGAGGATTCCAAGCCAAATAACACCAATGCAATACACAATGAAGACACATTAAATTATCACATTTTCCTCAGTTCTGACAGAAAACACCACGTGAGAATAAACAAAACTTAAATGAATATATTATTACATAAAACACTCAACTTGTTTTACACACCCAACTCGTTATACACACCCAGATTGTTACATGCACATAACTTGTTACACACAGCCACCTTGTTATACACAACCATCTTATTTATTGAGGCATATGGTTCTTTACCTTAGGGCAACCACACCAACATAGTAATATAGTGAATATAAATTGCTTCTATTCACAACATGTAATGGCAGTTATGAATAAAAATTATCCTGAGCAACGAGCCTGGCACACAATACCAAAACCCCCCAGCAAACCATAACCATACAGAACCAACAGACCCAGACAGACCCTACAGGTGGAGGCAGAGGCAGGTGGGAGGGTGCACTGAAGCAAGAATGTAACTTCCACAGGTATTCCCACTGACTTGTAAAATACCATGTGACTAACTACGGCTGATAGACTTGAATCTATCAACTGATTTAGGACATACATACACCTCTACCTCTGATTTCCTGGCAGAACTGTCAAATGTAATTTCTGACAGGAAATGCCACATGAGAATTAAAAAAAACTTTAATGGATATATTATTACATAACACACCCAACTTGTTATACACACCCAACTTGTTATACCAACCGTAACTCTCAGAATTTCTCCCAAATTACGTTCTCAGGAAACTATTTTGAAAACCTAAATTACGTTCTATGCCAACCTATTTAGGGTGTTTTTACGTTTCAACTGCACATTTTGTTATTAGGCTATATTTGTACTTGAATTACGTTGCTCCGGTACATTTCGTTTAGCGGCTTTATGCGAGAACATTCCATACATTCCACAGCGTTCGAAATTATATTGCAACATTCACAGTTAAGGTTAGGTAGGAGGATACTAACGGTTAAGGTTAAACATGAGGTTACTTACGTTTAAGGTTAGATATGACGTTACTGAGGTTAAGGTTAGAATTAAGGTTAGGGTTAACATTACAAAAACCGACAATCGCGTGTCTGCATGACGCACGCAATTGTAGAACAAAACACACAAGTGCCGGTCTGGATTTGAACTCGCGAACACTGGCATGCAAGTCGCGGATTTATCCGCCCTAGCAAAAACTATGCTATTTACATGCTACGTCATGATCTACTAATGTTCATATTGAACGTTATTCGAGTGTTCAATTTAGTTCCCTACAAACGTAATTGACCCTCTCATACTTTCGTATTTGACATATTTCGGTTTTACAAAATAGTTCCCTCAGAACGTATTTAATGTGATTTAGGGCTGGTTATACACACCCAACGTGTTATACACACACAACTTGTTATACATCCCCAACTTGTTATACACACCCAACTTTTTACATGCACTTGACTTTTTACAAACAACCACCTTGTTACACACAACCACCTTGTTATACACAACCATCTTATTTATTGTGGCATATGGTTCTTTAGTTTAGGGCAACCACACCAACATAGTAAGAAAGTGTATATACATTGCTTCTATTCACAATATGTAATGGCAGTTATGAATAAAAATTATCCTGAGCGAGGAGTCTGTCAAAGAGTACCAAAACCCCTTTTATAATCAATGTATACCACTGAAACTAACCTAAACAGAAACCTCAACCAAATAGGCATCCTCATGTAACAGCGAGACCAAGTCAAGACAACTGACATCTATTGCAATACAATCAATGAATTGAAGACCTCAGAAAACCAAACCTGCAATACAATATTAAATCCACACCTCCTTTCTTACGATCATCACATTAAATCCAAACCTCAACCATCCATCAGACTTCTTTGATACATTGTCTCCATCTGTACTTTAACAGTATACCAACACTTTCCCGATGTATGTTTTCAATAATATGTATATTGCAAAACCATCACCACAACATCAATACTACGTTCAACAAATGAACACACCCCACCATCCACTTGAACTTATTAGATTTGACAACCATAATAAACACCAAAAGAAAAACAAGGTTTTAACTCAACAGATCAATACCCAGCTTGAACCATGTATACACATTGACTATGGGCATTTAAGAAGCCCTGATATCCAGTCAGACATAAAGCCCATGGGCGCCAGATAACAACACATCATGCTCTTCAGAGTCGACTCACACACCGCTCTTGATTCAGTGGAAGCAGCACCAATGCAGACTGAGTGTAGCATGTGAATCTCCAGAGACAGTCCACCAGTTGGATCAGTAGTGACGAGAACCAGTAGATTGCCATGGATTAGCCAGTGTTTATGATGGATAGAATCTCACCAGATGTGTCTCGTGGTAGATACTGTAGATTTGTCATGAAATTCAATAGAAAAAATAAATCCCATAAAATAAACTAGACCAGGAATTCCTTCACCATTGCATCTGTTGTTGAACTTTTCAATAAATGGAAACATTACTTAACCATCACCAGATCAGAGAAGTAAGAACATGTAATTTGTTAAAGCAAAAATGAGTTGTATCTTTGAACACAGATTGCCCCAAATGAGACATACTAACACTATAGGACACAATTTGTATAAAAGAGAAACTCTAAACTAGCCTGGTTGACACCAGACCCTTCTCAGTTGTAACTGAGAGTGGGTCTGGGCAAGGTTCATTCACAGCCCATTTCCAAAGGGGCGTCACCAACAGACGCCGCTCAAATGCCTCTCGGCACAATTGGATATCAGACATTTGCCGGATCGATTCGGCAAGAACGCAACAACATATTTTTTTTAGATATGAATACTTTGTGTGTTGTTCTTTGCTCAGATTTTAACCAAAAGGAAACATTCAAATCGCTTAAAACAGACGCGATAGCTGATTCGAACTAGTGATATTCCCGATGTTCCATTGCGGCAGCCATCGTTGTAATTGTCTGCTTCAACCAATTACAGTATATAGCTGCGCTATTGTCATTGTGTAAAGCCCGCCTCAATGGTTGTGATTGGTGCCTCGATTTGGAAAAATTGGAAATGGGCTTAAATTGGAAATGGACACAAAAATCCCCTTGCCAAGGAAAAACAAAGGACTGACTGAGGAACTGCCGAGGGACATGAACGAGCAATAGCCGCCAACACCACACATGATAACCTCAACACAATTGCACCATCCCACCATTAGCTACGAACGCACCAGATCAGGGGCACTCCAATCCACCAGCACTGCAATGTAGGTGAAGCCTGCTCAGACACTTCCATTTATTCAATCAAGAACATATTCACCTTTAATAGGCTGTCGAAGCCAACCTGACCACCTGCTTCGACTAATAGTAGTAGGAATTAAATACTATGTTGGCAGCAGAGTAACTCGAGAGCAGTCACGCACATCATCTGAACGTACGACCTTCACAACTCCCATAGTAGAGGTAGAGATATGACAATACTCTGCCCGCAACCGAAATGGAAAACAACACATTCTACAGTTGCAATCCCATCTGCAATTCGCAATTCACGGTCATGTCCCACTCACGCATATGTAATAATATAGCCAACCTCGCACCTCCCATCATGTGTGACATTACTGAAAAAATATAATCATAAAAGCAATTATGCATAAATCGCATACTAAATCCCATCCATAATTCCAAATCGTCCACACTTCCAACTATTCACCCATAAAACAGTATGAGAAATTGTATTCCAAACAAATTTCCAAAAGGGAAATTTTAAAACATAAAAAGGAATTACATATGCGTCAACTTGAGAGCATCCATCGTCGATGGGCAATCTGAATCACGAAATTGAACAGAATCAAAGATTTCAGTCCTCCACAAATCGGACCATGTACAGTGAGTCAGAACATCCAATTTCACAGAAAACATTGTACAACACCCATACACCGGAACACAACCCACCCATTGTAGGTAAGTTTGTAATAAATGCATCATGGAAACACTGAAATCAATGACACAAACAGAAGACGAGTCATAAAATCCCCTCAGACCATGTAACAATGCTCACACACATCAGCAATTAAAAAATAATTCAAAAAGGAATTGAAAAATGATTATCGCCGTTCACGTCACCCATCAAGAAACCATGCAGTATTTTAAACATAAATCATGAAATCACTTATGCATCACTAAAATATCATCCATGTATGATCCCGTACAACATATGCAATACATTGGCACCAGGAAGTAATATTTACTTCAGTAGCAAAACACCAAGCAAGCAGGACATGCATTCAACATATTGTCCTTTTAAACTTTTTAGTTATTTCTATTTGCCCGTTGATTCAAATTTACTAATCAAGGAACTACAAACCTTGATATGCACAGACGGTTTTGCAGCATCAGACCACTCAAAAAGTCAGGAAAAAGACGCGAATCTCAAACAAATACAGTTAACCACAAATACCGACGTCATAATAATTTCTGAAATTATGCCAGAACACAATACTAAAGTACAACCACCTTAACAAATCAGTCGATCAACAAAAACAATAACCTTGCAGCATTAGTGAATGACCATAATCTAAACCAACGTAACACTCAAGTGTAGATAACAAGAGTTACAGTAGAAATCGAATATGGACATTACATACAATACAGTTCGATATGCATATGTGTAACTCAGCGTTTTATTTTGAAGGTATTCTCATTAAATCAAACCGATGACATCACCATAGTGCTGTTAGCTGAATGCTAGCAATGAAAATGCAAATAGCCACCCTTGTAGTAGCAATGTCAGACCATACTAAAAGAGGACATATACAACACACAGCACACCATGTACAGGGACACTGGCCCTCATTTATGAAACGTGCGTACGAACTAAAACAGGCGTACGACGGGCGTACGGCAATTCATACGCAAAGCAGCGGATTTATCAATTTGAACGTGATCGTAGGCTGCGATAAAATCTCACGTCTGGTCTGACTTCGTGTACGCAAATTCTATAGTGTTGCTAGCGGTGTTCATGGTATAACCACCTTGTTCAGTGAATTGTTGAACCAGCGATCATTGATGAATGTGTCTGCATAGCAACTACCCCATATTGCAAATTACATTTCAGAATTACAAATTAATTATATACAGCAAATTGCTATTAAGTGGTTTATTTTTTCCCTTTCACTTCGGGGTGGCCTAGAACATGAGGGCAGAAATTAGGCAAACAACAAATTGAATCAAGTAATATATATATATTATTTAAACAAGCGCTTTGGTAGTCTTGTAGTCGAAGCGATGGCAGATCTGGAGGACCTTAATTCGCGCTCTCTAGATTGGGCCCTCTCAGCGGGAGATCAGGGACAGGTCTGGTATATATCACAGCCAACAATAGTCAAAGTATGCCAGCAGTTTTAGCAAGTATGAAGTTCGTTTTTGGTATATTCAAACTATGATTAAAATACAATTTTATGAGATTGCTGGATTTCCAATTGGAGCGCAGGTTCAACAGTGCGCACACATGCACACGAACCACAGTGGAGTGATGTATAGGTTTTTACAGGTGGCTCTGTCTTGGGTAAGCGGCGTGGGGTGGGGGGACTGCTATACACACCAGAGCAGGCCTGCAACATAATTATGGCATGCAGGGTTTTCCGCGATATTTCGCTGGAGAAAGGTACCATTCAATGAAGATCAGTGGCCACAACACCCACCATTGTGGGCTCTACGAAGGAGACAGGATCTTATTCTGAGCTTCTAATATAGCAAGTTCTATATTTCTATATACTTAAAAAATACAACGTGTAATATTTAGTGAAAATTATTCATTTATTTGAAATACACTTCAGGTTCTCGTTAATCGCTTTCAATGACTATAGCAGTAACCTCAGTCAACACTGCATTTTCCTTTAACAATCGACGCCTGATTTTAAGCTTCCAAATAAAACAAATAAGCGGTTGGCCTGCACCTGAGGCCTGAGCGTCTTTATTTTTTCTCAGAGAAAATCATTTTCTTTGCCAGATTTCGCTTATCCATGTCGTAAATTCTAAGGGCGAGGCCTCTAATCAATGCATATTTGTGGGCGTGTTATTTAAATTACGATGGTTTTCAACCGTCTGATTTATCAACAGCCGCTCATTCATACGCTGGAATTGGAGTGATACGAAAGTTTTGTAAATCACACGTGAGTCTCGTCGTAAGATGATTTCTGCGCTCAGATCTACACTGGTTTCTACGCACGTTTGATAAATGAGGGCCACTAACTCTATCGGAGCATTCAAAGAAATTCTTCAATTCACAACACATGCCCAACCATCTCAGTAATTGACATATAGCATACTGCTAAAGTTTCTTATGCACTCGCCCGGACCAGGCGACCCAATACCACCAACAAGATAAACAACAAACCATTAAGGAATAACAAACCATTGGGGAAAATGAACCACAGGACCCCCACAATGAACCTACACCATTTCGCACTAAGCAAGAATGTAACTTCCGCAGGTAATCCTACTGACGTCTTAAAAACATGTAAATAACTACGGCTGATGGACATGAATCTATCAGCTGATTTAGGACAGACACCTCTCCCTCGGATTTCCTGTCAGAACTGGCAAATGCAATTTCCACACAAAAGCAACTAGGCTGTCATTGCTTCAACACTCAACACTTCACCTTTACCAATACATCACAAAAGATGCAGACAGTATCACTCCCATGGAATGTTAATTTGCTTGGAAAGCGGTGTGTGCTAATATATGATGACAACTTTTATCCAGGTATCATCCTGAATATGGATGAAACACATGTCGAGGTGAAGTGTTTACATCACGTTGGAGAGATTCTTCTGGCCCACACGAGAAGATGTCCTGTGGTACCTCTATGACAATGTGCTTGAAATTATTGAAGCACCTAAACCTGTGACGCCACGTCATGTTGAAATACAAAAAAGATGCAACCAACTAAACACAACTAGTTAATTAAACATCCAGTTAATAAGCCAATCAGTTAATATGCCAATCATTTAATTAACAAGTTAGTTACTCAGTGCCAAATAGTTAATTAGCCACATAAAATATTCAGTTTCAATATTGAAATGTTCAATTTAAATTTTGTTTGTATCACATTTTCACTCCTAATAACTGCTATTGGATTAATTAAAAACATATTTGGATATACATTTTACTATTTTTGTCTCCATTTTCATGATTTATTTATTTATTTAATATATTAACAAAGGTTTCAAATGTTAGTTGAAAATATAATATGTCTTGGACAATACTCATTTCATTATTTGGTGGAACAAAAATGGCTTACATTTTTAAAGATAATCAGTTAATAATAATGTTTAATGGGAGGTGGGAAAATATGCTTTCTTGAAGGATGATCATATATTTCATATTGTGAATACAAAGAAAAGCAGTTTGCTTTTAATGAAGATTCTGAAAAAACACCCCCTTAAATGGCACTCCTTTCGTGGAATGACTCACTATACCTATGGTTTTGACCCATCTACAGTGAAGTGCAGCTAGCTAGTTTGTTGCATGGATTGATGTAAATAACCTCAGGTACCTTAACCACAAGGATAATTTAAATGAACAGGTGAGGTGAAATAAATAATGACTAATGTCTCAACACTCTACCAGGTGCCTTCAAGCACTTGCCTTTTTTGTCTCCTACTCATCTTCTTCTGCTGCCTCTTGCTTCCTCCTGGCTCTCTCACATCAGCGAAGTGTAGGAATTCTACCTGCCGGCTGCCATTAACAACAATGTTTTTAAGCCTCAATCACATTACATCTACAATATGATCTCTGCTTATGCTGGGGGCAAGTGTGCAGTGTGAAACAGCATAACAATATTTTATTTTTACAAAAACATTTTTATATTAAATATTTTGGGGGCTTTTCAAAAATGTGGTGCCGTAGATGACCAAATATTTCCCTGCGCTTGTAACGTTACCAACTCAACTGTCACAACCTAGCAGGGATGTCAGCCAGGTTGTGGCAGAAAAGGTCTCCTGTAGATGAACAGTATACATATTTATTGTTTAAGTTGGGTGTCCTTGTGTTCATTATATTGCCAGTGCTTATGTACTGTTGTTATATTTATTTGAATGTAGTATTGAGTGTTTGATTATATTATGCGTGGCGCCTTCATCTCTTTCACCTGGTACTGTTTGGGGACTGTGTTGGTCTAATTACCGAAAAACTTTCAGCTGGTTGCTCAGTCCCTATATAAGTCCAGGTGAATGGGAGGAAGGTGTGGTTCATCATTTGATTGTCATGTTGGTGCTTATGTCCAGGAGGAAGTACGGTACTTGAAAGATGTAAGTAGTATGAGATCTGTTTAGGTAGTTTGAAGTTTATGCGTACGCTCAGTAGATTTCTTACGTGTTCTACGCCATGGTTAAGAGCATAGTATTTTAGAGAATGTATATACATTGTGCAATCTTGCTACCTTCTGTCATATTCTTACTGTAGTACTACCCTGGTCTGATCATCATAAACACAATACAAACATATACTCCTGCCTCCGTCTCCCTTTCTCATACACCGCCAACACTGTGACATCAACACTGCAGTTCCAAATCATCCTCTGATCCTTTGATGGGATGAAAAACATGTCAGTTCATATTTTACCAAATCAGATCGGACCTCCTCCTCTATTCATCTTAATCCCTGTGTAAGTTTGTGGAAGGAAGGTTGACCCAGGAGCTGCCACATTCTGAATGAGGGAATCATAGCTTAGAGAAGGATCGTGATTTTCCATCCTCCGGCTATTCTAGTTTCTACCACCTGAGTGTGCTGTTTTCCTTACTGAAGACCACAAAACAAACATTTTATGACAAAAAACATTTTATGAAAAACAAAACAGAAAGGTTATCATTAAGTTTAATCTAAAGCAGATGACTAAGCATTTTATTCATATATTTTTTTAACAAATTGACTGAAGAGGATGATCCTCCCCTGACGAGCCTCCACTGATACTTACAAAATAAAGACCGCTTAAATATTTTAGGTTCTTTCAAAATGTAGGTTTTTGGATGTTCTTTGAAAATTGCAATTTTTTGTAATTAGATATTGCATTGCAGTTAAGTTGTGTGTCGCTGTACATGTAAGGCTTCTGGTTTTCTGGATTTATTTATTATTGTCACATCCGCCTCAGCACGTGTTCCAATCCGGCGCTCCAGTTCCCCGTCTTTCTGATAACTGTCTCCTACCTAACCAACAGCATAATTACGCAATCCTGTTCTTGAGTCCTCATCAGGGCCCCAAATCTACCCCCAGTTTACCTCATGTCAGTATTGGTGATTGTTTTGTCTTGTGTGATTATTGCCAGTGATAATTGTATGTTATATTAATTCATAATAGTGCCGTTGTGTTTAAGCACAAGTTTGTGTTCTAGTTACTTCGTCCAGTATATGCTATAGTGTTGGTGCATTTGTATTGTGCATCAGCTTTGTTTGTTTCTATCTGACCAAAGTCAACATTTCTGTTAAAAAAGAAGTTGATATTCCTCTTGTTGTGTTCTCTCTTAATCAACACTATTGAGCACCTGAGATTCTGCACCTGCCTCCTACTTTAAACCATCACACTGTGTGACAATTATCAAATTCAGGCTTTATTAATATATTTTTTCACGTGTTTCTTAGAATACATTAAAATATTTTTTTTTCTGTGCCTTCAATTTTGATAACACAAATTAGACATGTTTTCATACCAGTGGTTTGGATGTTAATAAAACTAGTTTTTTGTTTTAGCTACTGTAAGCCGAATATTTTAGTCTACATTATCTGTAGTGGCAACTTATTGTCACACTGATCATCACAGATTAACATTTCCTGGTGTCCATGAGAAATTGTCTCTTTTCTTGCCTGCCCATCAGTAACAGTTTCCCCCATACATATTTATGCTTACATAGCTAGGCTAAATCTTCACTGCTGATTGATGGTATTGGGATGATAAACTAAAATACCTGAACTTTTAAGAAGCGGAAACAACAGTTCTGAGAAAATGATCAAAACCTTGAATGAGCACGCTAAACAGGAGTTTTGGCATGCTTTGGCATTCTCGTATATCCTCACTTCCCTATAACTATCAGTCAACCATATATTCAGCTATAGCCATCATTACTTGTTCTGCACGCATGTCTCACATGACATGACACATGTTTGATTGTAGCCCAACCTACCTATAGTATTAGAAAATTATTATTTGTTTGGCAATGTCTCGAAGACCTATGCATTTCCCTTTTCGTAATTGATACGTCAAATCTGTTTGGCTTTTTCTGTTGTTTATAAATAATAATATTTATTTTTTTCGGGGGGTTTATCAGGGTTTACCTAGGTCTGGTAGATCAGGAATGTAGAACCTATAAAGGCCTAGGTCTTGTAGACTGTAAATGTGGAATGTATGGAGGCCTAGGTCTGGTAGATCATAAATGTAGAACCTATGAAGGCCTAGGTGTGGTAGATCATAAATGTAAAACCTATGAAGGTCTGGTAGATCATAAATGTAGAACCTATGAAGGCCTAGGTCTGGTAGATCATAAATGTAGAACCTATGAAGGCCTAGGTCTGGTAGATTGTAAATGTGGAACGTATGAAGGCCTTGGTCTGGTAGATCATAAAAGTAGATCCTATTAAGGCCTAGGTCTTGTTTGATATTAAATGGAGGTTTCAAGTTTGGCCTTAGTTTTAAAATTGGTCTGGAGGGCAACTGTAGCGAAATGGAATGGAGTCTTGATTGTCTCATCAATATTGAGATATCCATGGCTGAGTCTGCAGTTTGTCATTCCGTCGATTCTGCTCCAGAATCAGACCAGCGTCAAACCAACCAAGACTCCTTCTTTATCTTCATCGATCTCCATCTCACTGTCCATTCCAGTGCAGAACCAGAGTCGAATGAGCCACAATTAAGAGAAATCCCAACAGACCTCACGCATGCAACTAATTAAGAGAATGCATGAGAATAGAAGGCATGTCCATTGTTGTGTAATCAAGGGCTGCCATCACTCTATGCAGCAATTAACATGCAGCGGAGAGAAACACAAATAGATATGTTTTCTTCCAGTTTGTGCTTACAAAGAAACTACAATGATATTCAAATTCAGCATTTGTATAATACAGAGGAGCAGACGTCTCCTGACCCTTTTCTCTCTCCATCTTCTCTTGTTTTTATTTCCTGTCGTCTCTTTCGCTCTGTGTTTGTAGTGATGGCTATTTGCATAACAAGCAGCCGCCCTCTACCAGCACAGAGACAGACCGTCAGCCACACCTGTCCCAGAACATAACACACCTGTCCCAGAACATAACACACCTGTTGCTTGCCCTCTCCTTCAGTCCATCTGTCCCTCAGACACAAACACGCACACACAAGTACAAACACAGACACATATGTACACACACACACCACCCCCACCACAAACACTCACATGTTGCTAATGGTTTCGACTGTGACTGTGAGTAGGGAGCTATCCATCAGTTGCTGTCCCCTTGTCCTGACCTTCAAATGCAGCAGTGTGTCAGTTGTGAAGCTGGCAACAGACCAGACTGGGGGTGGACACTAATTACACACAGCCAAGAATGATAAGGCACACACAGTCCCCTCTTAACACACACATTACCATGTACCTTGAAACTACTTGGGGCTAAAACACCCCAATATATGTAAGTAATACTGTATATTATCCCAGGCTTGTTAATACACAATTAGGGTGGGTTTCCTGTTTCCTGGGGGGGGGGGGGGGGGCAGTTCTTTAGTAATCACCTCAATGTTTTTTATATTCACTCGAGGTTGAGTTTCAGCTGTTTTTTGTAGTACTTTTTGTTATTTTTAGAAAGTGTGGCTATTTAGGGGCATGGCCTTTTACATCAAATCTTCCACTTGTGATTGCAAATGTGTATTCTGTTCATCTTATTGTAACTTAAACACAATAAGATTGCATATTCTAATGTAAAATTCCTGACATTATTATTAACACATTCCAACACTGAAATACTATGTTTACGTATACGTTATTTAAATATCTGTAATTGGAAAAGTACATACAATCCCAATACAACCCCAAAACACAAACAAAAAGAGAATTAGATAATTCTGTTCCGCCTGTATTATATTGAAAACACATTTTTTTACACATTATTTGAAGTTTTGCTTTGTTTATTTCAAAATAAACATTTACCTTATAAAACTATGCAGTTGATTAGGTAGAACATCAAATACATTGTGTTTATACTTAGTCAAAGTAAATTTCCAAATCACTCCTCTTTGTTTTTATTAGCATTTTCCATTCTGTCCCAAGTTTTTTGGAATTGGTTTTGTACAGTGTTAAGGAACTCACTCTTGTGTAAGCCTTAGGACTGATTGAAAGCTGTTACACCCTAAATATATGTTGTCATAACCGCACTGCCTCTCATGTGTGCAAACAAAAGAATTCCACTCTTACCAAGCCACACCTCCAGCTTTCTGGGTTGATTGACCCTATATATATATATATATATATATATATATATATATATATATATATATATATATATATATATATATATATATATATATATATATATATATATATATATATATATATACATATATCATTAAAAATCAAGCACTAAATGTGGATTGGCTAAAATATGTGGAACAGTATATGTAAGCCATAAAGAATGCGGGTGGTATTTGGCCAATATACTACATCTAAGAGCTGTTCTTATGCATAGACATCACAGAGGTATATTGGCAAAATATCGCAAACATTTAAGATGCCTTATTACTATAATAAAACAGTAACCAACTCAATTAGAGCAGTGATAATGGTATAGGGTCGCATACATGTATAACAGCTATGAAAAAACATAGATTTTTAATGCTATTATTGGATTGGTAAAAATTTAGGGTTTGTGGTATATTGCCAACGAATCCCTTCTAAGGTTTGCATCTATACACTGCACATTGTATTGTATGTATGGCAGAGAGATTGTAATATACTGTCATTTCCCTAACGATACTGTATAGGACCTACTATCTTCACATCATTTCTCCCATGTTCATAGTTATATCTGTGTGTGCGTGTCTGTGTGGGTGTATATTTGGATGTGTCTGTGGGTAAGTGTGTGTGTGTGTGTCCCATACATTAAATCAGTCTCCTTCCAGACGTGCTTTTGCCATAAACATATCCAGACACAATCAGAACCCGAGAAAGATTTTATGACCTCTCGTCTCGCTATTTCCTCCCCCTCTCCCTCTCCTGCTACTCCCTCTTCTCCTTTTCACACATCTCGACTGCTGTCAGACACATACAGAGTAACTACTGTGGGGACAGAAAATATGCAGGGCTGGGGGATTCGGTGAACTCTCAGGTAGACCAAAGTGTGATGGAACATGAGAGTCTGTCGATGTTTTGACAGGGTGGTGTGTTGTAACCTGAGCAAGGATGGAGCAGGTCCAAGAAGAGGGAATATATTGGGACGCTGTTTGGGTTAAAAAGAGGAGGGAGGGTGGGTTTATAGATTGTAGGAAAGAGAGAAGGGAAGTGATTTAACATGCAGATCAGATCAGTGGTGTGGATATGAGCGTATGTTCCACCGCAGTCCCCCAGTCCCATGGTAATGGATCATTTGGATTCTATAAATACTTCATTCTGCCGCATTGACCCGCATCAATAATACGGGCAACATCTGGACCTGTGGGCAGGGGGGGTGTACGTGCCAGAAAATGTAATGACTGTTTGTGTGAAGGGGTCGAGGCTTTGATCACCAATGGATTGTGCTTGTGCGTGTGCAGGGGAACACGGTTAACACACAACCATCTCTGAACGGGTACTGAAGGGATGCGTTGTTTGTTACACATGGGTGTCAGGGGGTTGGAAGGAAGGGTTGAGTTGACCTGTGTTGCAATGTAAAAATCACTGAGTCAGCACACGTATTTAGTCTGCTTCCTTGCTCTGTGCTTTTCGCTCCATCTCCCTGGCATCCTCCGCCCCTCCAAGATCCCACCTTCAAAGACGAGGAGACGAGGGGAAGAGAAGAAAAGAGAAACGAGAAAAGGCACCAGGTATCCAAGTAACAGTCGGAAATAGATGCAGGGCATCACCATGGCAATGATGATTGATACTCTGTGCTTTCTTCAGGCGGCGAGGTAAAATGGAATCCTTCTGTTCTAGGACAAGCGTAGGGGTGGTCTATTTTAGTGTGAGCGTGTTATTCTCTGAGTCAATATGGGGCTCACCTGTCTGCAAGCGACGTCGAAGAGGTGAAGGCCAGAGGAACTCTACTTTGCTAAGTATGGGCCAAAAGGCAGAAGGAAATGTGGAGGAGGTGAAGAGGGCAAAACGATTAAGAGGTGGTGAGGCTCTCATCGCCCACACCGAGATGGATGACAAATCCATACATTTCCATAAGAGATGGTTCCACTCTTTTAATGTAAAGCACATTGAACTTATAGACTGTCTATCACCAACGTTGACTGAATCTATCAGTCATCCAATAACTTGCCAGGGAAAAAGGGAGGACATAGGGGCAGAGAAAGAGCGAGGAAGAGGAAAGACTTGTGAATACAGAGAAAAAAATGGATGCATGGATAAAAGTTACACATGTAGAAAATGGGAAATTGTTGCGTCAAGGTGCATTGGCAGCATGGATAAAGCTCCCAGGATTTCTGGAGTGGCTTTGACAGTAAAAACCAGTGTGAGACTTATAAAAACCTTTATTTCAGGACTTTTTGTTTTATACATGTGGCCCAAGGTGCCTATAAGACACTCTGAGTAGACAATATGTCACCTGGAATGGAACTCTTCCAGGAGGACTGTTTTGGTCCTTATTCACACTTCACACATGCCACTATCTTTTTACACTGTGTGTCTTTTTGTCTCTATCTTTATTCTCAGTCTCCCTTTGTCTATTCTCACTTTTACAAACAAAGAATTTGGCCTCCCACAAGAAATGCATTTGGTTAGTACACTGCTAAAAAGATTATTATGGGAACACTCATATTACTCATCGGGCCTTGATGAACAAAACATATTAAGGGGCCCTATTTTAATGATCTAAGCGCATGACGTGAAGCGCAGGGCGCAAGTGCGCTTTGGGTGTGTCCAAATCCACTTTTGCTAGTTTGACAGCGGATAAAAGTGTCCATGCGCCGGGAGCATGGTCTAAAAAGGTTGTACTATGTGTCTTCATTAATTCATTGGCGTGTTTTGGGCGTAACATGGAATAAACCAATCAGAGATTCATCTCCCATTCCCTTTAAGAGCAAGTACCTTTCGTGCATTGCTATTATGACGGCAGATTTGCACCGTAATATTTTTATTTGTAATCTTTTGCATGTTTGTGTGCTGTTCTGCTTCTCTGTGTGTGTGCAACAAACAGAGTGTGCACGTGCTGTGCCTATGCCACAAGTGCATTTGACTAATTTGCTGTTAAAATAACTATGACGTGCTGCGCCATTGACGATAGACCAGGTATTTGTTGGTCAATTGCGCGATCATTTTCCGATGCCTCAAGATAGCAATACACCCAGAATTATCCTGAACACACCTCCCTGTTAGACCAGCACTCCTATGGGCACAAATATGGGCACAGGTGCATTTGCTATTTAAACAACGTGGGCGCCTGGCGGGAAATTGACATCTGCGTCAGTTTTAAACTAGCAAAGACACTTGCGTTCAGACTTTGCACTGCATTGCGCCAGTTGCAAGATAGGGCCCTACATATCAAAATATTTACTGTACATTGTGTAATTCCTTGAAACCAAAATGACGTAACAACGGTCAAAATCACTGATTGAGGGCTACATTCAAATGCACACCTAAAATCAACTATTGAAATCACAGGCTCTTACAACTTGCATGAATTTCATTACATCATGGCAACTCATAATGTGACTCAATAGTGTGTATGACACCTACATGCCTGTATGCACTCCAGACAACGTCTGGTCATGCTCCTGATGAGATGGCGGGTGGTTTCCTTGGGGAGCCCCTCCCAGACATGGATCAGGGCATCAGTGATCACCTGGACAGTTTGTGGGGCTACTTGGTGGTGTCGCATGCCCTGATAAATAATGTCATGAATGACAATGTCACTTCACATAAATATGACGATCCAAAGAGCAGCAGTTCATTCAGTGCATGTTTCTTCAAGTCAGGATATTCCTTCTACACATCACAACCTAAAAGTGACAGGGTTGTCTCGGAGTATCTAAATTTCTGGCCACAATCTGAGGACACATGCAGCATATTTTCATGTAGTCTGGTAGGAAAGTTTGGTTGGGAATTTCATTCTTTCAGTTATGAAACGATTTCACACCTAGTCAAGTTTGCCAGACTTGCATTCAATATCATGGAAGTTGTAGTTGCCAAATATTGTGTAGGTCCCCCTTTTTGCCAAAACAGCCCTGACTTGGACTACACTAGACCTCTGAAGGTGTGCTGTGGTAACTGGTACCAATACCTGTATGTTGACCTGTTACAAGATGGGGCCTCCATGGATCAGACTTGTTTGTCCAGCACATCCCACAGATGCTCGATTGGATTGAGATCTGGGGAATTTGAAGGCCAAGTGGACCCCTTGAACGTGTTGTCCTGTTCGTCAAACTGTTCCTGAACAATTCTTGCTTTGTGGCAGGGCGCACTGATCCTGCTGAAAGAGATCAATGCCATCAGGGTATACCGTTTCCATGAAAGAGTGTACATGGTCTGCAACAATGCTTAGGTAGTTGGTACGTGTCAAAGTAACATCCACATGAATGGCAGGACCCAATATTTACCAGCAGATCATTCACTACTGAAACAGCATGTTTTTTTCAGTCATTGATCCATACCTAGTAGTTTTCTTCAACTCAAAGCTATCTGGCCATTACAATGGTGAGTCATACTAACGCGCGGCCATGGAGATGCAAGTCAAGATCAACTAGGAGGGAGGCCGAGGTGGCAGAAATATTTACACGGAAAATAAACAAAATAATTGTTATATAACTATGATAATTTCACATCAGTGACCTCATTAAATGGTTTCCTGCCTATGGCCTATTGAGATTGAAATAACTAGAACATTTAATAATAAAAATAGTTTATATATTTTTTATCTTCCCACAGGTTGGGAAGCACTTGGCTTGGCCCCTTATTTCCACTGAAAGGGTGACCTTAGAGCAATGTGCAATTTGGACACCTCAATATAGCACAGGGTATATTAATGATAAACAACTAGATTGGAGAAATAGATAACTGCCAAAAACGATATTTAGAAATAAAATAGTGATAATAAATAACGTCTGCATCTATGAATCACCAACCGGAAGTGGTGTTATGCAAGGGAGTCTGGTGAAGTTCCTGCTCAAATTACTATGGCAGTGATGACGAAACCGAGCTCTTACCATTATGGCTACTGTAAAACCTTCTCTAACTCGCTCTGTCTCTCACCACTGCTCTAACTACATCCACAATTAGAGAGCAGAGTGTGAGCTTGTATGTGCCTCTGCCTATGTCATATGACGCGTTGCTAGCGGGACAGTGCCTGGCTTTTAATTGGCACATTTTCATCAAAATCCTCCTTTAGGTTTTGTGTGTAAAATTTCTACATATGTGTTTTTAAAAGACCTCTTCCGACAACATTAAGTATTAATTCAGTTTTAAATTCAACCTGCACATTGCTCTTTAATGCTACAGGATACAAAGACATTGTAGACCAGCTTCCAAATTTGTGGCAACAGTTTGGAGAAGTCCCTTTTCTGTTGCAGCATGACTGTGTACCTGATGAGTACATGGGTTTGGTGTGGAGTGGCCGTTTGGAAAGCCTTCCCAGAAGAGTGGCAGCATTTATAGGCACGGGGGGGCACCTCCATATTAATATCCATGGTTTTGGAATAGGTACCCAACAAGCTCATATGGGTGTGATGGTAAGTTGTCCACATACTTTTGGCCATATACTGTAGTGTGTCTCTGGGTAGATACTGTATAATGTATTACCCTCTGCTGCTCGGCTGCTGAATCTAACATTGTGTATACTATTTATTTTTCACTGCTTTTTTCACTACAAAAAATGTAATTCCTGCTATTCTGAATATTCCTTACCAGTGCCATTTTTGAGTAGTCATAATACTACACAATAGCAGAACAGATATATACTCCTGGGCAGATTTTGTACCATGCTTCTCTGAGACTAACTCTAATATTCCTGTGCATATGACACAGGGTAGAAATAAATAGTAACTTGTCCACAAAAGAAGTGTTTTCACTCTTTAAATAGATTAAGGCATGTTTTCTATGACATATCAAACTAGATACGATATGTACAATGCCATTTATTTCCTACCAATTCTATCTCTTTACTGTATTTAAACATCTACTGAAAACCATGTGAATTAAAATCCACCTAAAATGAACAAAAATACACATAAAAAAACTAAACGGCACAGGAAGCAATGGAGTGCTGGATGCAGGCATCCAAACATCCTCTATGATTTACTCGTCCGTGTGCTAACACATGTGCTAACACCTACATGTGCTAACACCTATATGTCTTAACACCTACATGTGCTAACACCTACATGTGCTAACACCTACAGCTAACAACTACATTCCCTTAATGATCCAACGTGCCTTCAGACTTCATCACTTCCTGTGGGTGGCCACCTCGAACACAAAAACTAAGAAGGTTTAAATTTCTTTTAAGGTTTAAATGTCTAAAATTGAATGATCATCTAATTAACCGTTTAAATTACATTGTATTTTAACATGCAAAAAGATAAAGAATTTTAACGTGCAAAAAACATAAAAAAGCTTTTAGAAGCTACAATACTGCATATTTAGATGTACAGTAGCCACTGAAAACTGATGTGGTGAAACAGTTGCCCAATCAACTTTTCCCTTTTTTTTTATAAAACACAACATTTTTGTCAAAAGAAACAAGTGAGAGGTAGGGGTGATCAAATATCAGTAATAATATAACCATATTTATCTGCTAGCCAGCTCTTTGTTTAGACAGCTAGTCAAACTGTTACTAAATTATTATTATCCCCTTGGTTTTGCTATGTTTTTAAGGATGTGTAAGATAAAGTGCCAGCTCCTTTGGGCAAAATTACATGTTTAGGCTATTTATGAGACCATTTTAAAGTTTCTTTGTTTTTTTACTTTTGGGCCAATATCTTTAATCTTCATGCATAGGTGGTCATGTGGGAAGGACAACATTTCTGTTATGGGTCCAAAAAGACATATTTTGTCAGCCCCCTCCCCAAATAAATAATGTTAAGTAATAAATAAATAAGAGTTCCTAGCAACTTACAGTTTTTTCTGCTCAACAAATTGGTGTCTTTAAATTTCAGAGAGAAGGAAGAGTCAACTTTCCTGACCAGTGGTGTATTGACTCTTTCCTTTCAGACCATATTTTTGTGCCATCATGTTTCCATGGCAAGGCTATGGTCACTGAGCTGTGAACACTGTTAAAATCTTCCTTTGTTGAGCTAATTCGATAGCTCTATTCAGAATGACATAGACATTTATTAGTAACTCTGTGATTTTGATTTTTTTAAAGATTTATTTACAGGGTATTTTTTACACAACAGTAGGACGCAGAGGCTAGTGAGACAGGTATGTAGAGGGAAACAGAAAATACACTCCAGTCGCCAGGGTATATGGGTGGTCCACACTGGGGAGATTAATGTGCTTCACCAGCTCCTTCACAACTTTGTAAAATTTCATTTTGCCAATAATTAGTAAATGTATATTGTATTTCATTTGTATTTCATTGGGATCTGGTAATGATGGTCTGGTGGCTAAATTCTTCAATAATTAGTAAATGTATATTGTATTTCATTTGTATTTCATTGGGATCTGGTAATGATGGTCTGGTGGCTAAAATCCTTGAACAGACGCTTCATGGGCTGTGATGTTGGTGTCTTCTGATGATCATATTCTCAATCACAATGCATAGGACAATCTCAAGTTCTCTCCTACAAACTAGATTTGAGGCATTTCTGTGAACAGAAGAACATTTTCTCAAAACCTCCCATGATGATTTTGTCCCATGATGTACATTTCAAATTGTAAAGGATGACCCAAATGTCACTGACATATTAAATATATAACACATTTGAATTATAGTACACATTAAATACAGAATATTCAATGACCAAATGGATACGCACATGTACACTATGTGCAGTGTTGTAACAATATGCAAATTCCAATTTAAATTTTAAGGGAAAATAAATAGACATTGATTATATTTACAATGTTGTATGTGTGTCATTTCAATTCAATACAATTTAATTAAATTCATAATTAGCCTAACATACCAATGTATATATTGCCAAAGTGTAATCCCTTAATGGCCAACACTATAATCTAAGAACGTACTGTACATCCTGCCAAATCATTCTCTCTATTTCTCTCTCTCCATATGCCATCTTCTTTTTTATTCATTCTGTGTCTACCCTGCTTCTCTCTTTATCTCTCTACCCATCCACTATGTTTCTTTCTTTTTATACATTCCTTGCTCTTCCTATTGCACTCTCCCTCCACGCATATCATCGCTCTCCTTCTCCTCTCGGCCCCAGGATCAGGTCATATCAGGTCAGGGCGGGCCCCACTGTGAGGGAATGTTTGGCCACCAGGAGTCAGAGTGAAGTGCAGGAACCAAAGGCTGTGTAATGTGTTGCTGCTGGTGGGGTCTAATAACATGAATCAGACAGTGAGAAGAAGGAAGCAGGTTAAGACAAAGAAAAGGCTGGGCAGAAGATAGGATCATGGACTAGGCACACACACACTAGGGCCACACACACACGTGGTTATTTGCACATGTGAACAAGTTCCCATCCTGGGGTAGGACATGGGGGTTAGTTCCTCAATATGTAGAAGATAAAGGGGAGGGGTGCGTGTGGTCGGGTGTTGGTGGGGGGGGTGGAATGGAGGGGGTGTTGGTCATTAATCTCATCTTCGTCCTTGAGAAGGTGAAGTAGAAATGTCCTGGTGGTGTCCATTACAACTGCCAAAAGCAGTGACAGCCCCAATCTCATTTAGCACGCCTGCTGTGGACCCCCATTCACCGACCCAACACCCACTCCAGTCTTGTTCGCTTCATTAAGGGAGTCGTCCTCTGCTCCTGTTGACGGAACCACATGTTACCGTTCCCTCCAGTAATGACTGACCTACAGCTGCAGGCCTCCCAATCCTATTTCTTGTCTCTCCAAGCGGCCTCCCCTTGTCCCTGCCTGTCTGGTAGGACTGTGGCTGGTGTCCGATGTTGCATCAGCCCACACAGATCAAGTCATTGTTAGTGTTGAACATAGGTGATCGCGAATCACATTACCATAGGTTAAGTACGCCCCACATTTGATTAATATTTCAACGAGAAGTTAATTTGCTCAGTGCCTGGTGTGTGTTTGTGTGCATGTGTGTGTGCATCTGTGTGAATAGGTCTGTTGGTCTCTGTATGTTTCGATGCAATCGTGTGTTCATGCGTGCGTGCATGT
Organism: Umbra pygmaea; assembly: GCA_016801145.1. Lineage (NCBI taxonomy): Eukaryota > Metazoa > Chordata > Actinopteri > Esociformes > Umbridae > Umbra > Umbra pygmaea. The sequence continues at coordinate 30,929 of JACXGM010000147.1, forward strand.
GCGTGTGTATCTTTAAAGGCTTAATGTGCAAGGTGAGGAATAAAAGCACACCTCATTTATTTTTTATGTTTACCTGCAGATGTAGGGGGTGAAACAAACTTTGTATCCATGGTAACTCCAGGAGAATTACAGTGTGGGCTTATTGGCTGGCATGTGTGTTGTGTGTAACTCCAGCTCGCTCCATCCATCCACCCTGGAGAGAACAAAATCATTGATTACCCTTCATGGGTTAAATACATCTGTGGGCAACTCTCTCTCCATCTGTCTCGTTCTCTCTTTCCCTTGCTCTCTTCTTCTAACTCTCTAAGAAAGCACCTCTCTCCCTCTCTCTCCCTGTCCCCCCTCCCTCTTTCTCCATCTCTCTCCCTGTTTCCCTCTCTCCATTTCATCTCCTCTCTCCATCTCACCCCATCCTCGAGAAGGTGTTTTAAGAGCAGCTTGACTGACAGTGCCGTATTGTGTTCTGCGAATGGGCCTCTGAATCAGGGGCCCTCTGAGCCATTAAACCTCCCCAATGATGAGCTCAGAATGGGGACCTGCTTGGCTCAGCTTACCTTCGGAGTGTAGGCCGATGGAAGCCATCCAGCTCCAGAATGGTCGACTGTGTGAGAGAGCACAACTCTAGATCCTTCAGCGTGACAGTTGCATATGTCAGGAGGACGTGTAAAATAGTACTGTACCTCCGTCTAACGCAAAACCTGATAACGGTCATTCAGAAAGGAGCGCATACACAGTAAAAATGTCTGTGTTAAATCAACACCCTAAGTGTTAAATTAACACTCTTCGGTGTGTATATAGGTCCACTGGACCTATATAAACACTGCAAGTGTTAATTTAACACGGATGTTTTTGCTGTGTACTCGAAGAAGCTCATATGCATACATTCCGCTATCCTATTGCATGAGCACACACAAATACATCATTTCACAATCATCTCGAAATGTCCATCTCCTATTGATTGAATTGACAATAGCTCCTGCGCAAGATAATACGGTACCCTGAAAGGCAGAGCTTTTGTTTCTTATGTCTGTACCCAGCTGAAATATCTCTCCAGAAGACTACCACTCCTTAGAAGACCGAGGACACTCTATTGACCTTTTTGTTCTTAATCCGTGCTGACAAATTCTGAAGGCTACAACACACACGCACACACATGCAGCTCCACTCTGTATCGATATCACACTGCCTTCAATAGGCCCTGTATGCGGGAGCGAAAGCACACGCATTTGTGTTCTCTTTTAATTGTGCACACTTTCTAGTGTTTTGTGAAAATACATCTGAGATGACGCATCGTTTTGAATGCAGACTTCTTGTGTGTAATTAAATGTGTATTATAGACAAGAAATTGAAGTGTAAGCTTGGCTTTGAAAGACGGACACAGTGTTCACTAGCATAATGCCATTACAGTCAACGACAGGCAACTCTTCTCAACGCCTTTGTTTGAGGATTAGGATGGAGAAATATGGTTATGTAATACAGTGAATAAAACATGAGCTCTCTTCATGGGGGAAGCAGGAGAGATGTGTTTGAGCTATTCAACTGGCATGTCAGTATGATGAGGAGATTCAAATAGGCCACTTCCAGAGTGTGTCATGATCGTGTCTGTGTTTATGTCCGTTCCTGTTCGAGATGGAGTAAATTTGTGTACGTGCGCGGGCTTGCATCTGTGTGTTTTTGTGTGAGTTGAAGAGATTATGATTATCTTTGTATTATTCTTGTCTTTTGTATTCTATTTGCTTTTACTGTCTGTAGCGCTTTGAGTTCTAGAAAAGCACATTATAAAAATGTATTATTATTATATATGAAAGAGAATGAGAGAAGGAACTCTGCTCTATGTAAACACAACACGTAACACACTCCTCTCTCAATCCGACATTCTTCCACCCCTTCCACTCCTCCACAGCCCCCTCCTATCTGTTCATTCCCTCTTACCTCCAGTTAGCTATGCACCCCCTCTCTTTACTTCCTTACCTAGAAGTGTCAAATAGCACCTAATGAAATAACACCTCATTCATTATCATATGTGTTCTGTTGCCTAACCTTGAGTTGCTTTCCTCTGTGTGGGTGAAGGTGTGCGTGTATCTGCGCTCGTATGTATTATTAGTGCTCAATTGCACAATTCGGACGGCCCAGGGCAGTTGCCAATCGCAGGTGGCCTAATAGGTTATAAAGAAACCTGGCTCACTGTTAGAAAACACGTTCCCCTCTGCCATAAAGAAGTTAATTGAAATAAACAAGCAAAAACAGCCGATATCATTCTCGAAGAGGGACAGTGATCTGATGTTAGTGACTATTTGTCAGGGACGAAAAAGTCTCAGACCTGCTTGAAAATGAAGCTATGGACCATGTGGGTGCACCTCTAAATGACAACATCCTCCTATCACTTTTATACTTTATAATAAGGCTGTAATAGATTATTTATGTGACATGCAATATTTGATTAGGGCGCTATTCTTACTTTACAAATACATTTTAAATGCAGATAAATCAGTGGATATTTGAGGGGAAAATGGGCAGGCCATACGTAGAACTGCCAGTATTAGCTGGTAAACGAATAAACCCACACAATGTTTAAAGAGGGACTGATTGTGACATGAACCTGAGCTGGATTAGAGACCAACGACTATCAATGAAGTTGAAGCACATATTGAGAGTAATCAGTCAACTAGAGATAGACGTCCAAAGCAAATGTTTACAGACACTTGGTCAGTCTTCACTGTGACCACACCCTACAGAAGGGCTGCCCAATCCTGCTCGTGGAGATCTACCAGAGCTGCTCTTCAATCCTAATTTAGCAAACCTGATTCTAATTAAGATGCCCACAAGGATGTCGCCAAGGGTGCCAAGACAAAATAATTTGGCAGGCAAAACTGAAATTTGAGACCATGGCTAGTTCAAGTAATCACAGTCACAAACATTAACAGGTCAGCAAATCTGTCATGTGCACAGGGGATAAGACAGAATGAAAGACAGGAAGAAATCTCAAAACAGGTACTCTTTTCAAATATTAAAGGAGAGTTCCGGGCAATTTCAAAACGTAGCTCTGTTGTTTGCATATCGGAAGTGCAGTCCGTAGCGTTAATAACTCAAACAATCTGTATTGCCAAAACCGCGTTTAGCTTTTGCTGCCAGTATACAACCATTACTCATTTACGGGGCAAGTTAAAAAGTGTGCTTTGAGCCACTAAACATGTTCAAAATGTCCATATCCATTTGCACTGATTCCTTATAGCTAATGAACACAGCAAGTTTGAACAAATAAGTTTGTGTACATACCTCAGTTTATTTCCCATTTTCCAGTGAAGTCCACACTAGTCGATTGTCGAAGTCATACAATTCAATATTCCAAAACGTATTTTTTCTGCAAAAAAAAACAATTTGCCGTGGTTATATCCATAAACTACTTCGATCGGGTGTAAACTGACACTTGCCTTCACAGCTCCCAAGAGTTCAAGAGTTATCGCGCATGAGCAGAGGTAACTAAGCAACACTGTTGAGGATAAGGTTTGGAATATTGTATTGTATGACTTCAATAATCGACTAGTGTCACTTTTCATGACTTTTCATGACTGAGAGAACTTTTAAAAGTGAAGATACATTCTCTGGTTTCATAATTTATCTTGTTATACACATCAGTAAAAGTGCAAGAAATACACTAACAATCACAATATTTTTATATAACTACTATTGTTTCCCGATTAGCACCCAAATATTTCACAATCTGAAAGTATTACCTGTGTAATCGGCCGAACAAACTGTTCTCGAAAATGTTCATAGCCTTGCTAAAAATTGCCCCATGTGATTCACTTGTGGGGGTGCTTGCTGTGTGCTGTCATCAGAACAGTATGTATAAAGTTGTGAGCATAGCATGGAAGCTTATCGCAATGGTTAAAATTGTCATTCTGACCATTACCCTCTGTATCCTAATGTAGTTTCAACACGTTGGCAAAGAGGTTTATGAGATTATTATGAATTCAATAAAACTGTCATTGACCAGAAAAAAACGCTGCTAACCAGAAAAAAATACTAATGAAACAGAAAAAAATATGTGAGCATAACTGTAGTATGGGGGACTGTACATAGAACAATTCTAAAATTCACACTGCACCGTGTAAACGTCATATACAAGCTGTCTCTAAAGCTGCCTATTTAATGCTTAAATGAGGATACAGAACGAAACAGCCCTACAGCCCTACTTTCAAATTGTAATCATGCGATCTGCATAAGTTAGTTGAAATCTTTTTCACATTCGACATCAACAAAATTAAACAGAAGGAAAAGTATAACTGGTCTATCTGTGAATGAAGTAAAAGTGGTGGATTTTCATTCTATTATCACCGTGTCATGTATATTTGAGAGAGGGAGACCTGAATGTAGGACGATGTGTGTTTTCCATAATATTTTATGAATAAAAGTTCCAGGAGTGAACATACACGTGTAGAGTAATGGCAGAAAGCGAGAGCACCACCGAAAACAATATGAGTAACGTGCTCTTGTAGCGGCATGGACATTGATACAACTTAATAGAAATATACACCGTACGCCTACACTTTCATACTAGAAACCACACTGACCTGATAAGTAGCAGCTCCCGGATCCAGTGATAATTACAAACAAACATAGATCAACCGTTTCAGGATCAACGATCACAATGCCCAACAACCTCTCTTTAGTCTGGGCTGTATATATATCAAATGCTTAACTATCTAATCTAACACAGCTGTACGTAATCACCAATCTAACCGATCTAGAAGATACCAGCCTCTCCAAACCTAAACCTATCGTATAGACAGCTCACACTAGAGAGAGGTGTGTACAAACACATAAAGGGACATTAAAGGGACACTGAAAAAAACACAAAGATAACCAATAACAAAACAATACATGTCAGAAATAACTAAAATACTGAAAGGAGTCCATATCTCAGTTCTTGCATCACAGCCCACACTGGGCTGGATGTAAAATCTATAGACTTAAGAATTGTAATACTATAAAGATAATAGGCTACTACAGCATGCACATATCCTTCAATATTATATATTTTTGTATTCTACTGTTATACACTCACCTAAAGGATTATTATGAACACCCAGTCAATTTCTCATTAATGCAATTATCTACTCAACCAATCACATGGCAGTTGCTTCAATGCATTTAGAGGTGTGATCCTGGTTAAGACAATTTCCTGAAATCTAAACTGAATATCAGAATGGGAAAGAAAGGTGATTTAAGCAATTTTGAGCGTGGCATGGTTGTTGGTGCCAGACGGGCCGGTCTGAGTATTTCACAATCTCCTCAGTTACTGGGATTTTTACACACAACCATTTCTAGGGTTTACAAAGAATGGTGTGAAAAGGGAAAAACATCCAGTATGCGGCAGTCCTGTGGGTGAAAATGCCTGGTTTATGCAAGAGGTCAGAGGAGAATGGGCCGACTGCTTCAAGCTGATAGAAGAGCAACTTTGACTGAAATAACCACTTGTTACAACCGAGGTATACAGCAAAGCATTTGTGAAGCCACAACACGCACAACCTTGAGGCGGATGGGCTACAACAGCAGAAGACCCCACCGGGTACCACTCATCTCCACTACAAATACACTGTTAGACTTTGCTGTAATTTCTACAGTTACTTACCACAAAATGCCCAGTAAAATACAATAATTTTCTTTTCCGGTTCATTACTGTATTATACATTGCATTATGGGTAATCACATTTAACTTACAGTGATTTACTGTATGTTTTGAATTTGCGGTAGACTGCTGTAAAACCTCAGCAGTAGTGCTACTGTAGTTGAATAAGACATACTTAAATAAAATTGTTAATTAATGTTATAAAAGCATAGAAATAAAAAGGAAAAATGAAATATCTCTATAAAATGAAATAGGCTATTTTAAAAAGGTGACATGTTTTTCAGCAGTGTAAATAATTTATTGAGAATTGTAGAGAAACAAGAAAAGGATTACGGAAAAATGCTTGACCTCAAGATTTGAACTCTAACCTCACGACTTCAAAAGAACGGGAGATACTGGATACTTCAAAGGTGTTGAAAGGTGGGAAAAGTCTTCACGGGCCCTATCTTACACCCAGCGCCATTGACTTTTTACACAAATATATCATTCCTATCTTGCACCCGATGCATATGGGACTTTTCCCTCCACAGACACGCGTCGCTAAATTAGGGAATGAATTTGCGTTCGTTGGGCGGTTCAGTGAAAAGAAGAGGTGTGTACCGGCTCAAACGTTCCCTGATTGTATCTTGCAGTTCCCGAAAACAATTCTGCCACGGACCAGGAAAAACCTGGTTAAAAGTCGGCGTGTTATTCATATGCTATCTTAAGGGCGCATGCTTAACAATAATGTAGCGTGTGCACAACAAAAAAAATCTAGTGTAAACATTTACTCAAATTATTCAGAATTAATTATTTGCGCTGATCAGGCCCGTCGCGACAAGGCAAGCAAACCAAGCAATTGCTTGGGGCCCCGAGCTAGCCTGGGGCCCCAAGACAATGACTGGTTAAGAATAAAATGCAACGACAAACTGTGTGAGCGCCCCTTTGATAGTCAAGGCAGTAAAGTGCAATGACACTGTTATCGGGATCCCCCTCAAGGGGCCCCTCTTGTGATCTCTGTTGCCGGCAAAATACAAAACCTTCTCGGTCGGCAGTCATCAGGAATCGAAATTATGATTCAGGAAGCCAGAAAAGAAAAAAGAGAAAGGAAGAGGAGGATAAGAAAAAAACAAGATAGTGGTAAGTGATATATTACACTGGATACAATAGCTCTAATTGTCTTGGTGTCATTTTGCAGCCGGTAGGCTAGAAAAAATATGTTTATGTTAGCTAACGTTACCTGTAACCTGCCTGAGGGCAAATGCTGCTTGTAACGAACAGTTAGTGCAACTTTTTTTCGAATGGATGGTTACATACTACTGTAAGATATTTTTCACGGGATCGGGAAGACGCAGATCTGTTCCAGAATCACTGTTTATCGTATTTAATTACATGACATTGTTATAGTTTTGTAATAAGTTTTGATGAAATTGGCATAACATTAGCATGCTATACTAACTATTCCACCGTGATAATCTATTTACCAAATGGGGGTTAGGAAAACCACACAATAAATTCCGTGCATCAATTAGTAGCTTGGTATGTTTTTAAGCATTAGTTACCCTTAACAAAGTGTTAGGAATATCCGGTCCGTCTATCTATGTAATGTTTATAGATAAAAATGGTTTCTTAAAGGTTTACAAATTTTTTTAATCGTTACCCGATACCTAATATATTACATGATAGATATGATGTGTGTTACCATAAACTGTTCATTTACAGCACAACTTATAATTAGTAAACATTTAATTATACACAAGTATTTGCACTTTAAACAATTTTTATGCACAGTTTATGCAACAGCAGTTTATGCACTGTAAACCTTTTTTTATTTATATAAAGTGTGGGTGAACTTAAACTTTATGGCTATGCTGTGGTTCCTGTAGGTTTTACGTGCAGGGTGAAGGGTTGGGGGGCCTCCCTGTCCATTTTGCTTGGGGCCCCAAAATTCCTTCAAACGGCCCTGGCACTGATATACATCAAACTCAAGGGAACCCATTCAATCAACATACGAGTCATTTACAATGCTACTAGTAAAATCACCCATGTCTTTACGAATTACGACTCATTTATGGCAACTTTGCCATGTGGCATCCCCCCTTGGATGGGTGGATGTGAAGGGGCCAACGGCTATCGTTTAAAGACATCGTTAATCATGACGCAATTTATGATGCCAGCAAGTGCGCAAAATGCTGTATAATCGAAAACACACACAAACACGCAGTGTAGCCTAATTGAACGAACATTTGGCACACTGAAAATGCAAGTCAGGTGTTTGGATAGACCAGGTACACATACTAAAGTTGCAGTATTCTTTGTGGCTTTTTGTGTTTTACGCAACATTTCCATGAATCACGGATGTGTTGATGACATTAATTAGGAAATATTAGAGGACTTCAGGAGACGTGATGTTGAAATGCATGTGCCGTTGCAACTTAACCCAAATGCCCAGAAATACAGAACGGGAGAGGAAAGCTTATTTGACAGAAGAGTAATCTCTTCTAATGTTAGACTACATTGCAAAAATATTACCATGCATTCATAACCTCATGATTTAGTGAAAGTGAGTCCAAAACATCGGAAAGTAGGCTATTTCTTGTGACATTTCTTTATTTACATTTTGTAAAAAGACAAATCAATAGCAATCCGCCTTATTAAAAGCAATCCGCCATGGAACAATCCCGTCTGCTCTTAAAGGGAATGTGAGATGACGCTTTGATTGGTTTATTGCACATTATGCCCAAACCACACCTATGACTAATGAAGCTACTTCAGACCTACCCATTTTAGATTTGCGTCGGGTGCAGGAGTCATTTATCCCGCCGGTAAAATAGCAACAGCGCCCGGGACCCTCCCACAATGTCACTTCTGTTCCGCGTCTGATACTTGCATTTCAGATCGTTAAAATAGGGCCCCACACGTGTTGAGTCGTTGTTACCCATAATACACTAGCATTCTGCTAATGAATGATGAATGTATGACGTTATTGACAATATAAAAGGCTTTTTAGAACACAAAAGCGACATAAAAAAATCCTACATCCACCAGTGTATATTTTCTTTGCCTCCCCTTTCAAATGCAACATTCAAATTACTAGACAAAAAATTATATAGTGAGAAAAGCGGATTTTGACAGGTATAGCTCCATAGACCTTCATTGATTCTGCACTCGATCGTGACCACCCTCATATGGAATCAGAGTGGAACTGCAAGCAGTTCAGAAGCCAGAAGTTTCAAAAATAACAACTTCAGCTCTGTGGTAAACAACCACACCACATGTTTCATACAGACTCGTATTTGTAAAAAAAAGCCAAGATAAAGGATGAACTAATGTTTTGGCTAGGTTGTTCAGTGTTCTGCAGTTGCATCTGGGGATTTAAAAAACTGTACATGTTGTTTCCTTTGAGTCAATTCAAATGCTAACTGCATTGTTCAGACATGTATCTCTGTCGCCTCTGAATATTTCCCAGTGTTTGGCGCGTACTTAAACATGGTTGTAGTAACGCTTGTAAGTAAAATGTCTGGTCTATTTTCACTTTCAGACAAAAATGTCTTGGTCCTGGTATTTGTACCTGTATAATACAAAAATAAATATGTTTTACTTTTGTACATGGACTACAGTCAATCAATTTAAAATCATTTTAAAATTGTAAAATAATCAAAATAGGTTGTACTGCCATGCCAAATAGTGTAATATATGTGAACCACAATTACAGTAAAACTAATACAGCAAGACAAATACAATATCATTTAGCAAATTGTAATTACAGTACAATTACTGTAATGTTATTATACTGTAAAACTAAATTACAGTGAGGGTATTATACTGTAAAACTAAATTACAGTACAGGTAATATTCTGTAAAAGAAAATTAAAGTAAGGGTATTATACAGTAAACATAAATTACACTAATGGTATTATACTGTAAAATGGAAGGGCATCATACTCTAAAAAACATGTACAGTTATGGTACTGTAATGGGATAGTTACAGTACCATAACACGTTGCCAGTACGTTACCGCATAAATAAAATAAAAAGTCTAACAGTTAAAGAAAAGAGGCTACAATTTGCAAGAGCTCACCAATATTAGACAGTTTTAGGTGAGTGTATAATACCTTAAAAAAAAATCTCCATATAATGAATCTGTTTTGAGAAAATTTCACTTAGGCTTAAAAAAAATAAGGGTGATGATCTTGATCGCTGGATGCAGTGATGGCTTGGCTGGAGGCTGTGGAGGAGAGAGCGGAAAGATTACCTCTGTAGTCTGAAGTGCCTAAACAAAAATAATTAGCCAGTACTGTATAAATAGCTACAACTTTTCACACAGGATTCAGAGTTGCATTATGGAGCATAATAGGGTAGGCTACACACCCGTTCATTTATTGAATTAGTAGAACGGGAATGGAGATACAGTCAGAGCCGGCCCAAGACATAAGCAAAACCTGTTTGCCTGGCAATATTATATTGTGACCGCAACACACTGATTTGTCAGTTCAAAATAACAGCGCTCGTAATTCATTTAAATAATCATTGTTAATTTAATGCATAGACGGGTAGTGGGTCCATGTTCATGTGTTGCTAAAATTTGTTTATTTTTGGATTAAATGTATTTTAAATGTAATTGTGTTTTCACATGTGACACTGACAATAAATTCAATCAAATTGTGTGGACAAAGTATTTGTCATGGTTGTTATTATGAAGTTGTTATTAAAAATATGTTAAATGCATTTCTTCCTATCAAATATTCCTATTGTTCATTTAAATACACAATACAATTGCATTGGGTTACAATTCACTAGCTTTATACTGAGTTAGTTATTGCAATGTATTAATTGCAATGTATTATAGTTATTGCAATGTATTAAAACGAGCGCTATTATTTTGAACAGACAAATCAGAGTTTGTGTTGTGGGCACAATATAATGTTGCAGGGCAAACAGGTTTCGCTTATGTCTCGGGCCGGCTCTGGATACAGTACATGATAGTCTACGCTATTTCTCCTCTTTCCTAAAATAGTATTAAAACAAAAAAGGCTTTTTTTAATTAAGAAATGCATTCTACTGTATAATAAAACAATTACATTTAATTTAATAGCATTCTCAGTCTGTAAAACAAAAATGTATCTTTAGAAAGAATATACACTTGCAGAGGTTTGTACCAGGGTTTGAATCCACTATCTCCATTATTTCAACTCTTTCGCATTACTGTGAGGTACCCTAGCCCACTGCGCTACTTTATCTGTGTAGAAAACTAGAGCACAAATACTGTTTTTTGATCAGTGACCAGCTTACAGTCGTCATATAGTGACTTCTAAAAGTACAGTGCCTTGCGAAAGTATTCAGCCCCCTTGAACATTTCGACCTTTTGCCACATCTCAGGCTTCAAACATAAAGATATAAAATTGTAATTATTTGTGAAGAAGCAACAACAAGTGGGACACAATCATGAAGTGGAACGAAATTTATTTCAAACTTTGTTAACAAAAAAAACTGACAAATTTGGTGAGCAAAATTGTTCAGCCCCTTTACTTTTAGTGCAACAAACTCTCTCCAGAAGTTCAGTGAGGATCTCGAATGATCCAATGTTGACCTAAATGACTAATGACGATAAATAGAATCCACCTGTGTGTAATCAAGTCTCCGTATAAATGCACCTGCTCTGTGATAGACTCAGAGGTCCGTTGAAAGCACAGAGAGCATCATGAAGAACAAGGAACACACCAGGCAGGTCCGACATACTGTTGTGGAGAAGTTTAAAGCCGGATTTTGATCAAGAAAAATTTCCCAAGCTTTAATCATCCCAAGGAGCACTGTGCAAGCAATAATATTGAAATAGAAGGTGTATCAGACTACTGCAAATCTACCAAGACCCGGCCGTCCCTCTAAACTTTCAGCTCATACAAGGAGAAGACTGATCAGAGATGCAGCCAAGAGGCCCATGATCACTGGATGAACTGCACAGATCTACAGCTGAGGTGGGCGAGTCTGTCCATAGAACAACAATTATTCGTATACTGCACAAATCTGGCCTTTATGGAAGAGTGGCAAAAAGAAAGCCATTTCTGAAAGATATCCATGAAAGTGTTGTTTAAAGTTTGCCACAAGCCACCTGGGAGACACGCCAAACATGTGGAAGAAGGTGATCTGGTCAGATGAAACCAAAATGGAACTTTTTGGCAACAATGCAAAATGTTATGTTTGGCGTAAAAGCAACACAGCGCATCACCCTGAACACACCTTCCCCACTGTCAAACATGGTGGTGGCAGCATCATGGTTTGGGCCTGCTTTTCTTCAGCAGGGACAGGGAAGATTACTAAAATTGATGGGAAGATGGATGGAGCCAAATACAGGACCATTCTGAAAGAAAACCTGATGGAGTCTGCAAAAGACCTGAGACTGGGACAGAGATTTGTCTTCTAACAAGACAATGATCCAAAACATAAAGCAAAATCTACAATGGAATGGTTCACAAATAAACATATCCAGGTGTTAGAATGGCCAAGTCAAAGTTCAGACCTGAATCCAATCGAGAATCTGTGGAAAGAACTGAAAACTGCTGTTCACAAACGCTCTCCATCCAACCTCACTGAGCTTGAGCTGTTTTGCAAGAAGGAATGGGCAAAAATTCCAGTCTCTCGATGTGCAAAACTGATAGAGACATACCCCAAGCGACTTACAGCTGTAATCGCAGCAAAAAGTGGCACTACAAAGTATTAACTTACAAAAGTAAAATAGTTTAGCACGCCCAATTTTTCAGTTTTTTATTTGTTAAAACAGTTTGAAATATCCAATAAATTTCGTTCCACTTCATGATTGTGTCCCACTTGTTGTTTATTTTTCACAAAAAATTACAGATCATATCTTTATGTTTGAAGCAATGTGAAGAAATGAGGCAAAAGGTCGAAATGTTCAAGGGGGCCGAATACTTTCGCAAGGCACTGTATGTTTGGAATGGCTTTTGAGCAGTCAGGATTGTTTTTAACTATAAACAATATGCCCAAAATAACATGACATTATTCATAGCAACACACACCTAACATAACAAAAATGACAGTGCTATACACACAGACACGTTTGTTTATTGACTTAGAATGCAGGTAATATCTTTCAAACTGATTTTTGATGAGCTTCTCTTCCAAACGTGCTATCTGTTTGAATAAAGTAATATGTAAAAGTAAACAAGTATTGCACTGTATTGTAGGCTACATAGAAGTCTCTGTTTTCAGAGTAGAGCATTTTAAATGGTCTAGCGCCACTCTGTGTAGGTATTAGACCATTTAATGAATGACGCGGTATGATAGCATGCTAGCTAACCCATCAGAAGCATCATATACAGTATGTCAGCCACCTGCCTTCACACTAAGCAAACTGTGTCACATAATATTGCACAGAGAATCCCTGATATGATCCATTTAATAAAAAATCTTCAATTTTTTTCAAAATATTTTGTCATAAAAGCATACAAGGGAAAATTGATTGATGGAACCAAAGTCATCTGTTAAAATGGAGGACATTATGCAACCACCTACACAAAGTCTGGTGATTGGTCAGTTCCATGCGTTTCGCAAAAGTAATGTGAAAATAGTTGGGGAAAACTAAACATTTCCTTTGACAACCATGCATCGCTCAATGAGCACTTCAGTTGCCATGCTTCTGTCACAGATGTTAATGTCAAACATGGCACCATTTGTCTCTATAGGTGCTGTTTATACTTAACACATTTTTTTACTGATGGCCAACAAATATATGGGTGGTGGGGGATGACTATCTATAGCACTACATGTGACTGCCTTCTAATGAATATTCACAACTTCACAAGCAAAAAAGGTGTATTCTTTTCACAGCAGACAGTGACAAGATCAATTACAACAGACCAATCACAGCAATCCCCCAATAACACAAAAAATGTATGTAATCTAGTGATGCGAGTCACACTTTACATGTCTTTCACCTAGAAGTAAGAATTGGCCTTATACGTGCAATATGTAATTTTTGGCCGCCAGGGGGCTCTCAATCAAAACAATAGCAAAAGATGTACTTGGATGACGTCTGGAGGTTGCGTGGGATCATGGGTTTTGTTATCATCGTCAATGACAACCTTCCAATCTAGCATCTTCGGCAGAAAAAAATGTTCACTGACAACGTAATATATTGTTAAAAAAATTATAACTTTATTCACGTTATGTTTGGCGGCTCCCTGGAACTTAGAACAACTAGAGCAGTCACAGGCTATATGACGCCCTTTACGGGCGACAAAATGAAACGTCCCATGTCTTCGAATTATATTACAAATTTCTCTGGATTTGAAAGTTAGTGGAAACATTTAGGATAATGTAAGTACACATCTAAGAAATATATATAATATATGTATAGTGATGTTTGCTTTTAATACAAAGTATGTATTTTGTTATTGTTTTGATTGATATTACATATTGTACCTTTAAATGCCAAGGCACACTGCAACGATTGTAGTGCTTGCACTCGCCTGGCATCCATTTTACCTCTGATTACTAGCTCACTTCATACTTTTTTTTCAGGAACACTGAAAAATAGCGACTAGTAATTCTTCTGCTGCTACCCCCGGGGGAGGTTCTAATGTCATTCACATCTGAGCGTCGACCGAGCGCGTATGTCCTCCGACCTTAAGGAAGCTGGTGAAGGAATGACTGACTCTTCCTAACTTCAGGCATCTTAAACAAGCCCAGAAGCAACTTTCATCTTCTTCTCCGAGTAGATTGTGAGATCAACGCTGGAATTTAAGCCTCTATCTCGGTACAGGTAAATCTGGCTAATTAGCGGGTCTGGTTGAGTCGTGATAGGGTTGTGTTGCTGTGATCATCCACCATTAGTCTAATTATCCAGCATTGCTTTCTGTAGGTGGCCATGGTGGGAAGGCCGTACAGAGGTTATTAAAGCACACTGTGATTGATTCATCATCCTACTTCAATAGAGAAATGTTCCATTTTGATAATGAGTCCCCAGCACTCAGGGAGTCTGACATTCACAAGGTTGAGTAGGAGTGGGGGGGGTGATGGGGTCTGAGGGCTATAGTGCAATAAAGGAAGGCGGAGAGAAAGCATTGATGGGGTGAGGGAGCATTACCGAAAGTAAGTTGGGATTACTCAAACGCAACCGCACCTGTGTCCTGATGTAGAACAATTAGACCAGTGGGTAGAAATTGACGCTTGACAGGAGTGATGATACTGGAAACAGTTAACCTATCTGAAAGTATCGTCATAACGTGCAGCATCACAAGCTGATCCACATCAATTGCAATGAGCGATGACAGTGACTGGGGTGTTTTACCATCTCTCACATGTAAGTGGTCTCTGCAGTTCGGTGGAATTTTATAATTTATAAGTCCTAACCATTATCCTGTCAACATCTAGTTCTAGGTACCTCCGTGCATCTGTAATGAGAGTGCCAGACATGAACATTTTGGTAATTTAGTCGCTGCTGTTACCCAGAGCTCCATACATTCAGTGCGCTGCTGCCCAATTTCCAGTCAGCCCATTCAAACCAATCTCCAGTGATTCACTGGTGCTGGACTAAGGTGAAAAACACAGTGGGTTTGACATGGTAATGACATTGCAGCCCGTAACCATACATTCACACTACATAAATTACACCAGTGGAATTGACATGGCAATGATATCCCGGTCACCGACAGTGAACGTGTACACACACACGGTACACAAACACTTTCATACACGGAATGGGTATCTCATCCTCAAGCTGCCAGTGCACTTCAACGTGCAAGCGTAGCAGGCTTTACTATTGACTAAAGATGAGAGATAACAGGCTCATTATATCTGACAAGACACTTCTGCTCCACTTTATATGAAGACTGAATCGTATTCCCGTCGGCGACAGGATGAAGTCGTAGAGCGCCGAGCCGTGATGAAGAATGGAGAGGTCTACCGTGAGGGAGGGTGATCATGTGGGGAAAAAAAAGCATAAAGAATAAATCCCACCTGGTGTGTTACGTGGGTTGATGGGTACGGGAGCCTCGGCGTCAGCGGTGTGAAACACTCAGATGGGTGAAGGCGGGGTGATGCCAGTTGGAGGTGGGTGTGTGGAGTGTAGGAAGGTGTTTGCGAAGGCTTGAGGTACGGTGACCAGGGTAGAGGTGGGAGTAAGTTTGCGCATGTGTAAGGAGACACACGTAAAGAAGGTGTTGACTACATGCTTGTGTTTTTGCGCGCGTGCGGTTGTGCGTCCGTGCGAGCGTGCGCGATTAGGTTGCTGAAGAGGCTGACAGCTCTCTGCGCACGTTATCTTATGTAGTGAAGTCACTTTCTTCAGGGCTCTGACAGGAGCCTGAGGTCGCTGGTCGAGTCGTGACTGACTGTCACCTAAGGGTTTTAACAGAGCCCCATAGCAGAGAACCTGGCCCCCTGACAGAAACCTCAAGATACGGCAGCTCCCGCTCTCTTTCATCTGTCTCTTTAACATGTCTCTGTCATCAACAGAAGGGAAAGCACTGGAAGCGACCAGAGGAAGCTCTAGTGTTTTGTTTTTTCAAATGTAGAAAAGACAGTAGCATACAGTGACTAGCTGTAGGTAGGCCTGGATAATTCTGCATTTATTCAAATATACAAGAACCCAACAGAAGTTGTAGGTGGAAGCCATTAACCGAGCACTGGAGAGAGAATAGAAAGGCTTGAAGAAATAAACAAAGTGGGTGAGAGTGTCCAGCTCCACGCTGGTCTTTAATGAGGAGAAGGAAATCCTATTAGAGCGATAAGATGGACGCCCCTCTCATAAAATAGTAATTCACAGCCCTCCCTCAAGAGCTCTTTATGAGCACGCTCATATTTTTTCACGAGAAAGGGGGGCTGGCTTCGGTGCCTTACAGCCATAGCCTGGCCGCACGCCTGGGAAACGCTCGGGAGAAGACGGAGATTCACAGCTCGCATTGGTAGGATGATGGTGTACATCCACTAAGACCTGTCTTCATCTGTTGATGCTCTATGCTCTGCCATTGTGTGGTTAGCTCATCCCTCGCTATCGTCCTCATTTGTCTCTCTCTGTCCCTCTCGCTCTCTTTCTATGTACATCCCTCTTTTCTTATTGTTTCCCTATATTTTCTGTTTCCCATGGTGTCTATTACTTGTAGTCGTTAATGGTGATAAAATTACCTATCAAAACATCATTCCAAGATGTGTGGAGCCTTGATTATAGCCATATTGGTCCATTTGATGCTGGGGAAAAGGAAGGAAGATACTTTATTTCCCAGGACAGCTAAAGAAAACAGAGAGAAATATATGTTATAAAATGTCTGGTAATAAAGCCTTTTGTTGTTGTGAATGCAGTAATCTTCTCTCACTGTCAACCTTGCCTTGAGTAATATAAATCATAAAACAAGAGCATCTGGCACACCTATTTTCCAAAATGGAACGGATGTTTGGTGGATCTCGTTAGGCCTGTGGAAAGTTAACGTTTGGATAAACCTCCAGTCTGAAATCCACTTAAATTAGACTACAGGATTAGATAGCAAACACTCTCCTCGTGTGTTCAGATGGAGCATTTACGCCCAAAGCTTTAGTTCAACACACACTCCTCCCTGCAGAGGCTGCCTGGGACAGGAGTGGCAAAATACAGAGCAGGAGCAGGGGATGAGTACGAGAGACAGAGGGATGTACCCGGAAACCTAAAGAGAGCAAGAGAGCGGGACAGAGCGATTGGAAGATCAGCAATGTATGTTGAGCGAATCATCTGCGAGCAGAACAAAGGAAGGTCCCCTGGAGAGGGGAGACAGAGAGCTGAAAGAGGTGCTAACTAAACAGGAGGACACATTTTCCTGTTTGATCGATAGTTCATCTTGTTTGCCTCAGGCCATTCCGTGCCATTTTCTCCATGGGATTCCCAGAGGCTGGACTCAGGCTCTCTGTATGAACGGATTAACCGGTGGAGCGTCAGAACGCCCGCTGGGCACTGGTTTCCTCTGTTCAGGACAACCTACACTCTGTTAAGGCTCATTGAGCCCAGTCTGTGGCACCCACTGTGTTTAAACATGTCATCATCATTTACTAGTGATATGCAACGATACTAACGCACCCAGGCAAACATATGATCATCATTTACTAGTGATATGCAACGATACTAACTCACCCAGGCAAACATATGATCATCATTTACTAGTGATATGGGACAATAGGACACAGACGAAGGGATAATGGTTATTTGAGCTGTTTATAAGCAGCTTGTGACATCCGGAAGATTCACAATGCTCTCAGCGGTAGTCTTCCCTGAACTGTGTCGATATTGAGTCGCTTTGTGATTGTTGTGGTTCATATGTGGCCCAATGTTCAGGTTTCAGGATTCACCTGAAATAGTTAGACATGCCAATTTGAAAGTTAAAATAAAAGGTGTCTGCAACGTGATTCTAAAGTCAAGGTATTTGATTTTAAATGTCGTAACCTGTGTCTAACTTGCATACTCTGTGCTTCACTCCTAAATACTTCAGACTGTGTACCCCCACTGATAAACTGAAAATGACCCCATTGAGCTGATTGAAATTCCAAGTCTTTGCCACAAGGGGGTTCTGTTCAGAGATCAGAACCAAAAAATTTAAGAAAAAAAAGATTTTTGTTAAACAGAAACAGTGATTTATGGTGTTACCACACAGCATGGCTAAAAATGTTGTCTCTTTAAATCATTTAAGTAAAGGCCTAGTAAAACCATTCACTCTGTCAATCACATGTATCCATCTAGTTTCCTTGCCGAGTTAAGCTATAAACATCCTGTTTCATATTGGATTTACTTACTATGGAATGGTAAGAAGGTGTGTCTAGAAATCTGGTGCTGCTTCAGACAATATTGTGTTAATGTATCTCTCCATTGTTTATCTAGCCTCGGTCGGTATTTAGCCATCTGAGACGTTCAAAGGTACCCTTTATATTAGCCAGTTTTCCGTAGGTACGCTATCTAGCTAGAATATAATTATGTAGACATTTTGTAATCACATCTTATCAACATGCATTTCCTCATAGAAGTACACTCTTAAAAACCATCGAAAAAGTTTCCTGTGTGTCACACATGGGTTGGGGTTTTTCTGTATTGTCTTTGTGCTCCCTTCGTTTGTATACTATGCCGCCCTCTTGTGTCTAGTCCTTGTCATTAGTTTTGAAGTTGTTATGGGATTTAGTCATCGTTTAGCCACAGGTGGATTCAGTTAGCATTTAGTATGTCTTTGTATTTAACCTGGTTGTTCTCCCCTTGTCTCTTGTCAGTCAATGTTTCCTGTGGCGTCTCCATGTTTCCTGTACTACGTTGGAATTACCGAAGTATCGTTGTTTTGCCCCACGAGGCTGTTTTATTTGGATTAAGAATAAAGTCTATTGGATTACATGTACCTTCGCAACTGTCTCTTGATATTTACAAGGGGAGACGTGACACTGTGCAAATGGGAAAAAAATATTCATTAGAAAAAGCTGCAAATACATAACATATTTTTTACTTGCTCCTTATGACATACACTCTTAAAAATAAAGGTGCCAGGAAGAACCAAAAAGGGGGTTTCACAGCGATGCCATAGAAGAACCTTTTTTGGTTCCCCAAGGAACCTTTCACTGAGAGGGTGGTTAACAATGCCTGGTTTTTGTTTAGCTTACAATTAAAGGGATAGCTCACCCAAAAATTAAAATCATAATTTACTCACCCCCAAGTTGTTCCCAACCTGCACGCAATTCTTTCATCTTTTGAACACAAAAGATATTTTGAAGAATGTTGGTAACCAGGCAGTTGACAGCAGCCATTGACTTCAAGTATTTTTCTCCTTCTATTGTAGTCAGTGGCTACCATCAACTGTCAAAATATATATATATATAAGAATCGCAAGCAGGTTTGAAACAACTTGTGTTTGAGTAAATGATGATAATTTTTTTTATTTTTGAGTGAGCTATCCCTTTAATTTCAAGAGAAACAGCAGAAGACAGAACTGTACTACAGGGAATTATAAACTCTCTTCACACAAATAGGGATGGGTCAACTCCTTTTAAAAACAAAAGCCTCCAAAAACGCCATTGTCTTTCTCAGGCACTTTGGGTAAGCAACATTATAGATTTGATACATTGAGTAGAACAGGCTAACAGCCAGGGAAACGTCAATGCCCCCATCCTCTTCAACCATGTCCTCTCCATCCATCCTAATAGAAACGCTGCCACTGGCTAAAGGGTTCCCATTCTCCCAGTCCTTTAGGACGATTGCTGGGCTTGGGTGTGGAGGATCCTGTGAAAACAAACACATACTACAGTATTTTATGGTGAATTTTAATAATATTGTTTAAACAAAATAATGTATTAAATCTAAAAAGAGCATACTTAGGGCCCTACGGTTTCAGCAATACAATGTAGCCTACTTAAATCGAAAACTAAGTACAATGTATAGATATCTCAGTTTTCGGTGTTGCTTAAAAAAGCTATGTATTGATTTTTTGACAAAAATGTTTTGTTTAATTATTTTTAATTGTCATAAATAACACATTATCAACATTGATTCTTTCAGTTCCGTTCAACTTTAAGATTACAGTAATCGCAGACAAAAATGCATGATTGCCATAGAGTTGCTTGCACTGGCATATCTTAAAATATGTCAAGAGCTAACGTTACAGTCTACGTCACTGGATACCACGACCACATAAAAGAAAGCAATGAACGAAAAAATATTCTAGTAGCGTACATATGAAAACGAATTAAGGAATTCACTTACCATTAGATTGATTCACTTACCAACAATGATACGTAATACTGGATATTTTGTTTTGGCTATCTAAAATAGTTTTATGTATGCTCAAATACTGTCGATTTCTGTCAGAATATCAAAGAAAACGCAGTCATCCTGTCAGCGCGTGCGTTAACTAAAGTGAAGGGAGCGGGAAGAATCACATCGAAATTACACAAACAAAAAATAAATAATCAACAAGTTCAGAGGAGACATCCTGTTATGTTATGCTTATTTAAATTGTTAAATTAGTTATAATTGTTAAATATCAAACGTACCACTTAACTTGTCAGGCTCTCCTCGAAATAAAAACTCTGGATTCAGGACACACGTCGTTGTCAATGGCAACGTGCAATAAACTGAAAGGAGGGGGAGGGAATGAACCTGGAAATCGATTAAAAAAATAATCACTTTGTCGATTCAAGGGCTTCGAGAATTGTGAATTGAATCCAAACTATGAATAAAGTCACTATAAACTAAGCTCATTCCGTGCGTGACATGACTTATGTGCGTTATCTCGATTACTAAACTATTATCAGAAGAACAGTAACAGTGGGAATTTTGTTCCATCCTGTTATCCAAAAATATGAATTCAATGATTTGTTAGTGATTCTTTCTGTAGATTAAAAAAATGCTGTAATCATCTACTATGCAAATGTGAAAATAATGCATAACTGCCCAAAACTAAACATGTTGCCTTTTATGTTACAAATATAAGTTTAAATATATTTTGCAGTCTAGTTAACATAGGAAGCACAAATCTGTTTATAGCGGCCAGTGCAGAGATTGTGGCACGCCACCACAAATAAATCATGTATGGGAAACACAAATTTACTCCAAATATAAGAGGTCACATGAGATTGATGGGGAAGAACCCTTTTATAATCTAAAGTACCTTTTGGTGCTACAAAGAACCTTTTGTGCAATGGAAAGGTTCTTTAGATGTTAAAGGTTCTTCAAGGAACCATGTACCCCAACAAAAAAACTTTGAAGAACCTTTATTTTTAAGAGTGTTTTCAAGACATATTTAGGTGTGTAACCCCAGAATGTTGTATAAGAACCAGGCTACATCTACCATAAGACAAAGAAGATATGCTGATGTTTCAAACGGAACACAATAGACTGAAATAGGCAGGGCTAATGTAGTGAAATGGTTAAACTGTGATAACTGTGAAAATCTTAATTACTTTCTGTAACACTCATCATTAAACAGCCCCCCATAGCTGGAGACCTGACCTGCAGTTGAGCAACATCTTCATAGGTGGCTATTGAACCCCACCCTCCAACTTGAAAGCCTCCTCATTTACCAACAATCTGAAAAGCAATAGCCAGACAATAGTGAGGCTTCCAAGCAGTGTTACTATAACAACTACAACATAATTGTAAATCATGTCTGTCTCACTGCATTCAATAGTATTTGTTATAGGGTTTACATTTTTACAAGTCATTCAGACGGCTCTGTAAAACTAGGGTGCGTTCAGCAGAATAAGCTTCGGAATGTTAATAAATTATATAAACTATTATATGCACTGTAGAACAAACATGCTTTACTAACAACTAGAATAAGTACTCCAGTTAGTCACGACAGCTCTGAAATTGAATTTCTATCTACAACATTTGAGAACATTTTGCAACTGACCGTGGCCTTTCGTATGTGCAACAACACACTTCCCCAACACACCAGGAGCCACGAATGTAACATTGAGCTGCACATTAACTCAAAGAATGTAGCATTGGATATAGAGGTTCCATTGATGACATATCTTCAAGGACCTTATGGACGCAACCTAAACCACATTGTGAATGGAAAAAATATATATTTTTAAGACTATTTAACTAATGTGTAATGAGGGGTATTTTTTCATGCAAATCTGGGATATGTGAGATATGTTATGTGGGCATTAGCATAAACATCTGCAGGATCAGAAATGTCATGGTGGATCCCCCATGTGGAGCATTGTTTCACATTTTTGATTACAAGTTTTATAGCCTGGGTTCCTGACTATACATGGCAACTTTTTATCTGTCCAGTTTTCCCTCTTCCTGACAACTTCTACACAGCAAGTCCAGTGTTAAATTAACACTCTCCAGTGGAGCTATAGAAACACTGACAGTGTTAACTTAACACTTAGGGAGTTGAATTAACACTGGACCTTTTGCTGTGTACGGAGCAGACTGGGTGGGTACCCACAAAAAATTATGACAGAGCTGGCACCAATCACAGCAAATATCCTTCAGTGGGCACACAAGGGGGAAAACATTTTTTTTTGTTTTAAAATAGTGAGCATTAGAAACTTGGTTTATTTGGTTGGTTAGTTGGTTGACATGAGGATGACTGTTATCTTAAGAAATAGATTTGTCTGCACCCTTTCTACTGTTGTCCTCATTTTTAGGGAAGACCCCTCCTTTCAGCTATTTGTAGAAAAGGTAAACATTCAAACTTCTAAGGATTGGCTGCATTTGAATCATATAATCTTTCTCATATGATCAGTCTAATCAACTAAATCATATCAAAACTATTCTAATTGTGTATTGCCACATTTACAATCTTTTCTGTTGTTTGTGCATTTTTTTCAGGAGCCAATCATGTCTACATTAAGAAAAGCAACCTGCTGCTTTATGAACGTCTGTCTGTTTAATTTGATGGGATTGAAATGTTCAGAGAAAACATTAGTGAACTTTCCTTATGCAATGATTGCCATTGTTTCAGAAATTCATGTTCCAAACCCACCAATGGTTATTGTATTCTATGTATGAATGTGTCATTTTTGTCAATTATTGTTATAGTTCTTCTATTCAATCAGAAACATGGTGAATAACAACTGTCAGTTTTTATGTTATTTAAAACTGTACATAAATGGGATTGTATCCCAACATTATATTATTTTGAAAATGTCAAATTTCTTGCTTAAACTGATTTCTTGTTTGCAAGAATACATATCAAAAATACATGTTCGATACCATGAAGCAAATTTTTATATGCAACTTTAAAAAAACTTGAAGATGAAGAACTGTCACTAGATATAAGGCTTTGCAGGTTTTTTCGGTAAAACCAATTTAAGATGAAATGGGCCTAGGTAGAACCAATCCCAGGGAGTTCTGGAAAGAACCCCTCAATGACAAAGGGGTCTAAGAAAAAACATGAATTGATAAAGGGGTTTATATTACATCCATTTATAGCCCGTTCTGGGAAGAAAGCTTTAAATGTTTTATGGTAGAACCCTTCATAGAAGGGCTTTGTAAACAAAAAGTGCAAAATGCATTGCTCTGTGAGATTTTAAAGACAGTCCGACAGTGATTGCTCCTGAACTTGTCTCCTGTAATAAAACAAATGGAACTATGATACACAGCATCAAGAGGTTTTAACATAGAAGCAGAGTCATGCATATAGATGGTGTCTCCATAATCAATGACGTTCAACAATTGTTTTTCTATTGTTTAGCATCAATCAAGACTTGTTTCTGTAAAAGAAACCCACTTTAACTCTTAGTTTTTTAACCAATTCATCAACATGCATTTCAAAAGAAACCTATCATCAATCAAAATGCTCAAATATTTATAAGCATGAACACAGTCAATGGATGCACCATCCAATGTACGGACGCATAAATCATCACATGTATTCAGACGTGCATTTGAAAAAGCAAAAGTACCCGTTTCAATTATACTAAAGCATTCTGTATGGCTATATAGGCTGATTTGGGCTCAAAAAGGGCCTGGTCAGCTGTAGGGGCAATAACATAAATAGTTTAATCTGTATAGAGGTGAAGTTTACAGTTATGTATAGCTGAACCAATAATAATATAAATGATGAAAAGAACCAGACTAGAATCAATCTCTGTGGAATGTCTTTCACAACATCAAGAACATAATTTAACTATGTGATCTACCTGTTAAATAATTTTAAAACCATCTACAGGGAGCCAGGTCTAGTTCGATTGATGACAGACTCTTAAGAAGTAATGGAGGAAAGCCTTAGATAAATCAATAAACAGAGCTGCACAATGCTTCTTTTTTTCAGTACCACCTATAATGCCATCCAGTACCAGAGTAGCAGCAGGGGCGGTAGTATGACCAGGTCTGAAGCCAGACTGATATGCTTTTAAAATACAATACCTAACTACAAAGGAGCACAGCTGCAGGTTAATCATTTTTTCAAATATTTCAAGACAAGAATGCCAAGAGATAGGTCTAGAATTGTTTAAATCCCTGGGATCACCACATTTAAAATATGGAAGTACTAGAACAGTATTTCAAAGCCTTTGGAAGTATATCTGTTAAAATGGATGTTAAAAATTTGAGCAAGTGGTTTAGCAATGATAGTTGCCGCAAGCTTCAATAGACAAGGATTACGTTCATCCAGCCAAGTAGCATTTGTTGTATCAAAAGTTAAAAGGGCTTAAACAATTTTCTCATATCTAACCCGTTGAATTGTGAAAGATGGGTCCACAGCTTTAGCTATGAAACATTCAATCCTTTCTGTGAGCTTTACAGTATATCGTTGCCATTTCCAACTTTAAATAAATTGCCAGCTGTAATAAAATGTTAATTAATGGCATCCCCTAAGGTGAACACTCTGTTCTTCTGTCCGTGAACAGGTAACTCTAATTGCTCACATATTGTTGTTGAATTGGTTGTAAGTCAACTTGGGAGAATTATTGAACCCATCATAATTCCTTTAAACCCTAGTGGGAAAACATGATAATATTTTAATATTTCATTGTGCTTTCCAACATTACTTATGTAATGAAATAGATTACATGTCCTTAGGAGATGTGTGGATTTACCTAAAATAAGCTCTGTGTTTCTATTTCACAGCTTTTGCTAATCGTGTAAGTCTTAGCTTGGAAAAGTGACATTTGTCAACATATTCTCATAAGTTCACTGTACGCTTGTTTTTTGGACCGAAGTATTGGTGAATATATTGATAAAAGTAATATTTCCCTAAAGATAATTATTGAGTTATCAAAACTCAGAATTAGCCCACACAAAACAGACCTTATTTGAAGAGAATATATACATTTTCTATGACAAGCAGATTCATAGCATAGTATTCCGACTTGGTTTTTGAGGGTTGACTTTTCTCCCCCTTGCCTGGTTAGATAATGGCAAAACAAAAACAAGTTGCAATTTTATTACATATACACAATAGTTTGTACACAATATGACTAAAAGTATGTGGATACCTGACCATCAGACCCATATGAGCTTGTCGGACATCCCAATCCAAAAACCATGGGCATTAATATAGAGGGGTCCCACAATTTTGTATGGTGTTAAACAATAAGTTGTTCTATTATTTCCTAGGTTTGGGGAGAAAAAGTAATGAGGGGCCAGGATCCATGGGTGGTATTCTTCAAAGGTTTGGACAGAATATTTTTAGAATTTTATTTTGCTGGTTGGAACAAAACAAGGTTTTCAGCAGAAAGAAATGATCGGGGGGAAAACATAATCTTCTGTACTTTGTTATACCCCCTGCAGTCAAGCTGCCCTCTCTTATCTCCTGTTGGAGGTGCAAGGAGCTCTGGGCATGTGGACGAGGAAGCAGCTGCCAATTACATAGCAAGTAGATTATTACACTTTTGTGTGATTGTGTTTGTGTCTTTTTTGGGGGGGTGGGGGTTAAAGTAAAAGAAAGGGAACTGGAGTGTGAGAATTAAGCAAATGTTAGAATAAAATAATAAATATTCAGTACAACAGTGGATTGCCAACATGCAGTTTTTGTAAAGTGGGGTTAATCTTTGAGCTAATTAAACCTGTTACTCCTCTCTGCATCAGTCATTAAATCCCAGCAAATTAATTTATTCAAAGCCCCTCTGTGATAACTAAAAACTTGAATGTGTTTTCAAATGGACACAACCTCCACAGATAATGCTCTGAGGATGTTAATGATAATGATGGTGATGATGATGGTGATGATGGTGATGATGATGGTGATGATGGTGATGATGGTGGTGATGATGGTGATGGTGGTAATGGTGGTGATGATGGTGATGGTGGTGATGATGGTGATGGTGATGATGGTGATGATGGTGGTGATGATGGTGATGGTAATGATGGTGGTGATGATGATGGTGATGATGGTGATGGTGGTGATGGTGGTGATGGTGGTGATGATGATGGTGATGATGGTGATGATGGTGATGGTGGTGATGATGGTGATGATGATGATGGTTATGATGGTGATGGTGGTGATGGTGGTGATGATAATGGTGATGATGGTGATGGTGGTGATGATGATGTGATGGTGGTGTTGATGTTGATGATGGTGATGATGGTGATGATGATGGTGATTTTGATGATTGTGATAATGATAATCATAATGATAATGATGATGATGAAGATTGTGGTGATGATGGCAATTGTGAGGACGGTGATTCTGATGATGATAATGAGGGAGATAAAGAGGATGGTGGTGATGATGAGGGTGATGAATAGGATGATTAAGAGAATGCTGGAGAGGACAATGATAAGGGTGATGATGAGGAAAGGATGAATGGACATAGAGCCATGAGGAATCAAAAGAGAGTGAAATGATGAGCAGGGTGTGCTACATAATTATGGGTGTGCTGCACATTATGATTATTGTGAGAAATGGAGGAGGAGACATGGTGAAACAGACAAAAGAAGTGGTGTCATATTTCCCCATCAGCTTGTAACTGGTAAGAAGATATCTGAGGAAAATGCTGTGATATATTACACACAAGACTGAGCTAGAGGCTGGACTACAGGCTGCAAGCACTAAGGAAGAGATGTCCCTTAGGGTTATCAGTGGTGTGGTAGGGGGGAAACGTAGTAATAGTTCTAATGAGGTGTTTTGGGGAGGGAGCTAAGTGCACTTCTGTGAGTGCCATCTTGTCAACAGAGTAGCCTAAAGGCTGAGACGAGTTGAAGGAGAATAGGCTGTTAGAGAGCTCCAGAAATATGCATTCTCCATCATATCCACCTTGATAGGAAGAAGAGACCAATGAGCCCACAGTGGAAGCGATGATGCTGTCTGAGGTACACCTCATTAAAACCATAGAAAGGGATGGCTGGTGGGGTTAAGTGTCTGCTCAGAACAGTAAACCCAGGAGATGTTATGCATCCTGCCCCCAGAGCAGCACAAACAGAAAAAATATCATCTTAAAATCAAAACGCTTAAAATATTTCCAAATTAGTTTCTAATTTTTTTTTTTTTCGTTTCCTAATATTTTTCCAACAATATTTCAATAATATAACATATTTCCAATAATTAAATGTGTGCATTATGGAATAAAGGGGTCCAATTTAACACATTTAAGAACACATTTTACTTTATAAATATAATGTTATTAATATTTGCTTCCCACTTCCGAAAATGTCGGGACAATATGTAAAATGCAAAAAAACTGTCATTTCAAAATTAAATTCACTCTGTACTCTATTGAAAACACATTTTATCACATTATGTGATGTTTTACTTTGTGGATTTAAATAGTTTTAGAAAAATTACACTAATTTCAAATCTGTTGACTGTAACAAAGCAAAATAGGGAACTGTTGACTGTTTGATACTGTGTAACAGTTTTTCTTTTAATAACACTCATTAAGCAGGACTGGGGCAGGTCATGCTAACACCAACCCTCTCTGATAACACAACCATGTGCTTGTAATCCATGCAGAATGTGGTTTGGTGATGTTTTGCCGGAAAATGCAGGGAGGTCCCTGGAAAAGACGATGTCAATCTCATTCGCCGCTGCATCCACAAATGCAAGTTAAGGCTTTACTATACAAAGCAGAATCCATACATCAACACTGTCCAGAAGCGCCACCGATTTCTCTGGGCTTGGTCTCATCTGAGATGGACTGTAGCACAGTGGAATCATGTTTTGTTGTCCATCGAGTCAAAAAAATTTCAAATAGTTTTGGGACCAAACAGCTGTTGTGTTTTCTGGGCCAATGAGGAAAAGGAACATCCAAGCTGTCAGTGTCATGGCACGGGTAACAGTAGGCATAATGGTATGGCCATGGTCAGTAACAATACTCAGGTAGGCTGTGGCATTCAAACAATTCTCAATTGGTACTAAGGGGCTCAATTGGTACTAAGGGGACACAATTGTGCCAAGAAAATGTCCCCCACACCATTACACCACCAGCAGCCTGAACCATTGATACAAGGCAGGATGGATCCAAGCTTTCATGTTTTTTAGGCCAAGTTCTGACCATATCATGAATTGATATGATATGCTTTATGGTTCAGACATTGTGCCTTCAGAGATGTTTTTGTGAATGCCTTGGTTGTAACAAGTAGTTATTTGAGTTAATCTTGTCTTTTTATCAGCTTGAACCAGTCTGGCCAGTCAACTCTGACTTCTGCCATCAACAAGGCATTTTCGCCAAGAGAACATCCGCTCACTGGATATTTACTCTTTTTCTGACAATTCTCTGTAAACAATAGATATACTTTTGTGGGACATTCCAAGTAGATCAGCACTTATTGAAATACTTAAACGTACAATATGTCGTTTTTGGCCGCTAGGGGTCTCTCAATCAAAACAATAGCAAAAGTTGTACTTGGATGACGTCGGAAAGTAACGTGGGATCATGGGTTTTGTTATTGTCGTCAATGACAACCTTCCAATGTGGCGTCTCCAGCAGAAAAAATGTTTACTGACAAAGTAATGTATTGTTAAAAATGTTATAACTTTATTCACGTTATGTTTGGCGGTTCCCTGGAACTTAAAGCAACTAGAGCAGTCAAAGATTATATGACGCCATTGACGGAAGACAAAATGAACTTCCCGTGTCTTCGAATTATATTACAAAGTTCTCTGGGTTTGAAAGTTGGTGGAAACATTTAGGATAATGTAAGTACACAATTAAACGTGCAATATGTAATTTTTGGCCGCCAGGGGGCTCTCAATCAAAACAATAGCAAAAGATGTACTTGGATGACGTCGGGAGGTTGCGTGGGATCATGGGTTTTGTTATCGTCGTCAATGACAACCTTCCAATCTAGCGTCTCCGGCAGAAGAAATGTTCACTGACAAAGTAATATATTGTTAAAAAAGTTATAACTTTATTCACGTTATGTTTGGCAACTCCCTGGAACTTAGAACAACTAGAGCAGTCACAGGTTATATGACGCCATTTACGGGCGACAAAATGAAACGTCCCGTGTCTTCGAATTATATTACAAATTTCTTTGGATTTGAAAGTTAGTGGAAACATTTAGGATAATGTAAGTACACAACTAAGAAATATATATAATATATGTATAGTGATGTTTGCTTTTAATGCAAAGTATGTGTTTTGTTATTGTTTTGATTGATATTACATATTGTACCTTTAAGGAATATATATATAATAGGTATAGTGATGTTTGCTTTTTTAATGCAAAGTACGTCTTTTGTTATTGTTTTAGAAAATTACATATCGTACCTTTAAACCAGCCTGTCTGGCACCAACAACCATGCAATGTTCAAAGCATCTTAAATTACATTTCATCCACATTCTGATGCTTGGATTGAACTTCAGCAGATTGTCTTGACCATGTCTACATTCCTAAATGCATTGACGTCCTGCCACGTGATTGGCTGATTAGATATTTGCCTTAGCGAGCAGATGAACAGGTGTACCCAATAAAGTGGTCGGGGAGGGTATATGTAAATAAACACCCACTCACGGTCAATTGTTGTTATATTCAAAAGAATCAACAACTAGGACATAAACTAAACAAGTTCAACAGACATGTGACCAACAGAAATGGAATAGTGTGTTCTTGAACAAAGGGGAGGTAAAAAAAAGTAACAGTCAGTATCTGGTTTGGCCACCAGTTGCATTCAGTTCTGTAGTGCATCTCCTGCAGACGATTTGCCAGTTCTTGCTGTGAGATGTTATGGCACTCTTCCACCAAGGCACCACCAAGTTTGTGGACATTTCTTTGGAAAATGGCCCTAACCCTCACTGTCCGATCCAACAGGTCCCAGACGTGCTTAATGGGATTGAGATCTGGGCTCTTAGCTGGCCATGGCTGTACACTGACATTACTGTCTTGTAAGAGATCAGGCACAGAACGAGCAGTAGGTTGCATTGTCATGCTGGAGGGTCATGTCAGGATGAGCCTGCAGGAAGGGTACCACATGAGGGAGGAGGATGTCTTCCCTGTAACGCAGATGATGATGTGACACACTGCCCCAGACCATGACAGACCCTCCAGCACCAGAGTACAGGCCTCAGTGTAATGCTAATTCCTTTGATGATAAATGTGAGTCCGACCATCACCCCTGGTGAGACAAAACCCCGACTCGCCAGTGAAGAGCCGTTTTTGCCAGGTCTGTCTCAGCCCAGCGTAGGTGGTTTTGTGCCCATAGGCAACATTGTTTTCGGTGATGTCTGGTGAGGACCTGCCTTACAACAGGCCTACAGGCCCTTAATCCAGCCTATTGCAGACAGCCTGAGCACTGATGAAGTAATTGTGTGTTCCTGCTGTAACTCATGCATTTGCTGTTGCCATCCTATCAGGACGATCAGCTGTCCTTCCTGTCTACCTGTAGCGCTGTCTTAGGCATCTCACAGTACAGACATAGGAATTGAATGCCCTGCCCACTTCTGCAGTCTTGATGGCCCCCTTGCAGCATGCATAAGGCATGTTTATGCAGATGTGCAGGGACTGTGAGCATCTTTCTTTTGTTGTTTATCAGCAGGGTTGGTTAATTTACTTAATACTTTTCCAGTTACTTTCCAGTTACTTGTTGAGTTCACAAGTTTTGTTTGAAGTCAGATAATGATAATGTATTATATCATAAATCCTGTGCTCATTCTGCTTCCGATTAGATTTTATGGATCCTCAGTTTGGCCCAATTTTGACCTCCACATTGTCACCATCCGTCTGAAGACAATGTAATCATGTGTTGTCATCCATAGTCGTTAGGCAGTCAGTTTTTTTAGAGGGGGAATGAAAGAATTACTCTGTTTTTTAAAACTGTAATTATGTTTTCACATGGAAGGAAAATACCTTGCTATTGGTTAAAGCTTTTAGAATGGATTGGTTAACAGTGACCTATAAAATAAATAGAAAGAGTAAAGAAAATATCAATCAAGATATGAACTCCATTTACATGATCATTTGTCTTAATTAGAGACTTCCCAAAACTTGTGAACTAAAATACTCAAAAAATGAAAAGTCACTGGAAAAGTAACTTCAACCAACACTGTTTATCAGAGTTCGTAGAAAGGTCTCTTTAGTGTAGTCAGTTTCATAACTGTGACTGCTATTGCTTACCGTCTGTAAGCTGTTGGTATCTTAGCGACCATTCCACAGGTGCATGTTCATTAGCCTTTTTTGGTCATTGAACAAAACAACATTGTTCAAACACCATTTTTATTTATTTGCTTTTTAAGTATTAACTTTAATAACAGTGTCCTGAAAAAGGGATGTTTCTATTTTAGCTGAGTTTATATTTTTTTCTTCTTGGGGCATGCAGGCGTGCAGATGGGAAACAGGAGTCCTGGGTTGTGTTTAGAAGGTCATGTCTTTATGTTCTGAGACTAGGTGGTGAAAGACAAACGCCTCCTGACACCGCCACACAGCTGGATCTCTGTCCACACAGCCATTATAATATCTCCATCTGAGCATGCTTAAAAACACACCCACAACAGGAACACACCGCCATGCACACATGCACACCACACACACGCCTTACTAATGAGGTGGGTAGGAGTGTTGTTGCACTGTTGTCCTGGACTCTGGACTCCCGAGGACAAAAAACACCTG